>OX376376.1:11716208-11778708 GCA_947369275.1 Nemotelus nigrinus | reverse complement strand
AGAAGAAACAGAAAATCAAACTAAAAAATGAAAACTTAAAAAGACAAAAACCCAAATCATACGATCCAGGGCAAACTGTCTACACTGCCATAAAGCAAATAAAGGGCAAGCGAAAACCCATTTACAAGAAGGAAACTGTGGTCAAGGATAATAAAGTTACTATAACCACCGCGAGTGGAAGAGGAATTCACAAATCTCACATTAAAAACGAAATCAACAATACAGGATAAATTCACAAATTACAAGCCTGACAGACAAAAATTCTACAACAACAAAACATGATCGTTAGGCAAATAAGGGAGCAATTTAACGGCACAAACGAGAAGATGAGGAATCTGAAGCTCCACTTCCGCTATCTACAAAGCCTACAGACAAGAGCTACAAAAACTACATGAAAACCACCATACATCGCTTTTGACAGACATTGGTTCCATTACGTTCCTAATCATTTTATCTAGTATACTTATAGCCTACAAGCTCAATAAGCGGACCGCACCGTTTGGCATATGTCACCTCACCAAGGCCACAAACAATACCATCAGAGATCTCTAGCCCATCGAAATTGTCCACCCAGCAAGCACATCAAATAACAAAATCGAGGATCTTCAGCCAATCAACTTTAAACTATGACCTTCGGGACGCAGGCACTTAAAGGCGGAGGAGTTAACACTTTGGTAATATCCAGACCGACCAGACAAATCAAGTGACCTTTTGCAGTTTCATGACGTTTGAAAAACAATAGAAAAAGTAATAGCGAGAATTTTCATTTTGATGAATTATTAATAAAATAGACACTGAAGTGTTCAGTTATAAATCAAGTGGTTTCTTTTGGATTACACAACAGATAAAGTTGTTTAACTTATATGATGAAAATGTTCAGCGCTGGCAAAACTTTACCAACAGAGCAGCAATAAGTCTACCATAACAAGCTCGTGCTAAAATACACCCACCCATTGAATTTCGTTCTCATCGCAGGATTTTATCGAAAGGCTCAGCGGTTAAACGTTGTTTGTGGCTGCCATCCGAAATATTTTCAAAACTCGGAAAATTTAAAAATTGGTTCTTTATTTTTATTGCAAATGCTTTGCATATGAGTATGTAATTTGAAGCAACTGTTGGTGCAATATTTACGAAAATATTTAATACGAGTTACCCTGTGTTAGCAGCAAAGCAAAATATTTACCAAATCTGCTTCACGTTAAGTTAAACCCACCCTGTGAATTTCGTTTCGATTGAAAGACTGCGCTGGAAGTTATACGGGTGAAAAGAATTTTAAGGCTATCACCTTCAAAACTTTTCAAATTTTCAAAACGTGAATATTTGCTGTTAATTTTTATTGCAGGATTATCCCATTTGCAAATCTAACGACATAATCGCTTAGTAAAGAAATTCCAAAAAATTACGAAAATGATCATAGCTTGCAGCCCTTTCATGATTTTTTTTACGAAACTCCTGCTACATTTGGTTCATTTACATCAAGGTTCATTTACTGCATGAATTTCGTTTTGATTTCATGACCGGAAGTTCTAGGGGAAAAAAGCTTTATTTTGCTCAGCAAATTTGCAAGATTTAAGAGACAAAAATCATCATAGCTGGCAATTCTATTTTAATTTTTCAACCAAATTGTAATCAATTGTTGTCGAGAGCAAGTACCGAATATTGGGTGAATTTCGTTAAAATGTGTCCGCTGAATCGGAAGTTATAAGCCAAAAAGCAGTTTTTTGTCCCAGTGATTTTTCAAGATTCTACAACTACCACAGGTTTGCCCGCATTCAGACCTGTTCCTAGTTAATACAAACATGCTCTGTAAATTTCATTATGATCGGATAATCCGGTCGTCAGTTCTCATGACCAGAAGTTTGGAGTGCTGACAATAGAGGTAAATTGGTGATGGGTTCCTGTTCTTGTGCAAATCGGAATTTTGAAAATTTCAATTTGACATGATGGATAAAGGTTAAAATTTATCAATGATATGAAGTTTTTGTCAAAAAGCAAAAAATTTTCAGGAGGGTTGATGATTTGAAAGATTTTTTTTCAGCAGCCTGTCGTAGTTACAGGGTTACCCGCACTGTCTTTAAGACTCATGCGTGTTAAATCTTAGTGAATATCATTACGCTTTGCAGCGATCACGATGATCCAATGTTTCTGTCAGATCAAATCAAATCAAAATCTGAAAAAAGTTCTTGCCTACTTTTAGGCACTCCGCACCCACACACGTCTCAAAATTTCAAATTCAAAACATAATAAGTTTTTATTTCCAATACTTTTTTTAACAACAATTTACACTGCTTAGACATACAGGAGTACCTGAAAATTCACTTAAATGCCCACCGCCGGCAAAGCGTTGAAGGTATCTTATTTTTAGCAAATCATGGACCTACTTATTATATACAGCCATGTTCTCCGAAAATTTCAGCTCAATCGTATCGGCCACTCTAAAGATTATCTGCTTTAATCTTTCAGCTGATATATATATATATATATATATATATATATATATATATATATATATATATATATATATATATATATATATATATATATATATATATATATATATATATATTTATATTTATATATTATATTTAAAGAAATAGGAATGTTCGGCGAAACGAGTTTAATACTAAATTTTCTTCGAAACTCCGGAAAAATTTGCTAAGCAATCGACTGATAACGTAAATATGATTGAAAACATGTTACGAACTGAATAAGGTGGAAGAATCAAGGGTGCAGACGATTATCTTGCCCGTACCATTAATCAAAAGCCCCATGAAGATGTCACTTTTATAATCGACTGATAGGAGGGTGGATAGCACCGGTTATCAAAATCGTCGCTATACTATATTCCAATTGGAAATTTCGTGATTACTACATGAAGCTGTGTAGTTAGTTGATAGTGGTCAGCTGTTTAATCATGGATATAATATTAGTTAATATTAGGCTCTTAGCTGTTGTAACTTCTTAATTCAGTTGACTAAATATGATTATGAAATGAAAGTACCTCGTATGGCATAAGACATGGCTCTGATCATGCGTTTAATTTTGAAAACGATAACGCAAGACTATCATAGGTAATAGTTATACTAATTACTATGAAAAAAATACTAGATATTATGCAACTTATAAAAGCACTAAAACACATAATTTCAGCATGAAAATTCGCCCCAATTGACCCAGCCTGGAATTCGCAAATATAACAAAAACACTACCATCAACATCACAGAGTACCAAAGTTCTGCCTCCGTTTAATTGTATTCTTTTATTTCAACACTATCACTCTTAATTTCGCGTTATGGAAATGAAAAAAAAACTGCAAGAAAAGTCATTCAATTCTTACTCACTAGCAATTTTCCAACTTTCAATTTTAATTGCATGTCGTTTTAAGCTATCGTTGTGTTTCCTCTTGGAGAGCTAAGAAAACTGATTTGATGGGATTGTTCTATAATTCATATTCAGGCGTAGATGTGTGCTTATGTGTGTGGTGGAATGAATTCTCCGAGGACAAAGTGGAGGAAAAGTAAATTTTCCACCTCTGTTGATTCTCTAGGTTTTGGTATATTGGGGTAACCAATGCTAATTTCATGCTGATGGATTTTCATAAGAAAGAAGGTTCCGGATTTTCATTTTATCAAATAAAAATAACTGCACAAGTGCATAAATTTTCCCATATATTTGTCCAAATCCGTAAGCTACTGGTTGATTCAATTCAAGGTCGGAAAGCCAACGAGAGTCATTAGCTGACTGACGGCTTTATTACCATTTCGTTGCCATCATCGCCATGACCATCATTATAAGTCTCTTTTGTTTAAAATGGGATAGATTTTCACATCAAAGTCTCAAGGTCGTTCTCAGGAATATTTTGCGTTGCTCTTTCTAGCTTCTGCATACAATGTGGTTGGTCGGTAAGCACTGAACAGATCGTAATAAAAGATATTTTGATATAACCATCTACATATCTTCGCAGTGTGTTGCCTACCTAGACAAAGCAAACAATCATTCTACTATCGGTTTAATTTCCATGATAAGAACCTTTTGGGTTTGCATTTGGGAGCTTTTCTACGTTCACGAGCGTAAAGAAGAAACACAAAGCAAATCGCAGTAAATAAAGTAATGATCTCTCGTAGTCGTCTTAATGCTGGTGCGGAAAAGCTTTATACCCGCTCTTCATACGTCTCCGAGCCATGAACGTATTTTCACACACTTGAATGGATTTAATAGTGGGAAATTTTTAATCATAGTATTATGTTGCAAATAAAGGGTGAAGAAGATCGATTCAAAGAGGGGACAAAGTCTGTGTGCTTGGATTGTAAAATGGAAACTTATTCGGTCGAGGTCAAAACATCATTATAAAGAAGAATACTTGAAATTTATATCATCGGCCATAAATAATGAAAAAAACTTATAAGAAGAGTACAATTAAAATTCTTGAATGCCATGATTGAGATTGTGTTTCTATCATATCGACCTTAAAGAAGTAATAAATTTTCAGCTAGCGATGATGTTTTTGGCAGAAAACTGATATTAGGAGCGTTTTTTTGTGTCTCGATCAATAGCAAGAGACGCACCTATTGAAACATCCGCCGGAACCCAAATGCAATGTATGCGAAAAGTAAGGCCTATAGCACAAAATCTTATTTTGAATGTTTCGCGTTTGTCTTGGGATAACTTATATGTCTTCATCAATACAAAGTTGGAATACATATAGTATGCAAATAATATTCACTTTGCCACTCAGAACAGAGACATTTAAGGAAACGAAATAAGCGCATACATATACGAAATTAAGTGAAGCAATTTTACTAAAAAAGGTAAAGTCTATAATAAGAACAAATCGAGAAAATTACTACCTCAAATATTGTTTTTTTGTGTCTTCGATACCTAAGATATACGAGCTCTTGGCTATAACGTATCAAATAGCCTACTATCTCTATCAGACACATGGCCAATCTAAGAAAGGAGAGTTATAAGGAAATGAAAATAGCAGTGAGAAGTGAAGCAATTTGTCTGAATATGAGCGTTAGTAGCAGCGAAGGAAAACTATGGGTACTATGGACAAATTCGACAGACTTTTACTCCGCAATCTAATAGAGTCCGTCAGTGACATCATAAATGAAACCGTTGCCCAGAATGCATGTTTGATCTCACTTAACAAATATCAGAATCACGCGCTGCCGCGGATTTTTTATAGGCATAAGAGGGACCACCCGTCGTACAAGTCACTACTTTCGAATATCAGCTGTTTCAGCAAAATAATTTCTGAGATGGATGGTAAATTTCGCAGTGAGCACCTTGTGCAGTGGCTGGCTGATATCCGACCAGGCCCCCACATGTTTAATCAATCTGCTCTCTGGCAAATACAAAAGCCAGGAGATGGTAGTAACGATTGACAATGTTGCTGTACGCAACCCTGACCGTCAGACAGAGTTGTTTGCATCGACTTTCCGATTCTAGCTGAATACTGGTCAGCTTAATAGCCAACTAGTAAAAAAGGAAGTCAATCGCTTCCTCACATTTTCATCCGTAAACCCTTCAAATGACCTTCAAATGACCCTTCAAATACTTGGTGCAACTGCTGTGCGGTATGAAGAGTAAGAAGTCTTCTGGGCATGATGGAATGTCTAATTGCATTATCAAACATCTACCAATCTCTATGCTCAGAATTCTTTCTATTATTTTCACCAACGCCCTGAGCAATGGCTTCTTTCCGGTCACATGGAAAGTAGCAAAGATTGTTTCCATTCATAAGAAGGGCAAAACTAAATAGGCCAGCATTTTTCTTTCAATTTCCTTGCTACCTAATTTGGGGAAACTATTTGAGAGGATGTGCATGGAAATGATATAAACCACTGTCAGCTCACACAGGTAATTCCTAACCTACAGTTTGGCTTTAGGCGCAAGCACGGCACTCAGCACGCCACCACATGCTTGCCTGATCAAATTGTGTTTCACTTGAATGAGCGAAATACTCCGACCGTAGTGCGTGCTTTACATATCAAGAAGGCTTTCCAGTCCGTTTGGCATGAAGGGCTTCTATTTAAGTTGATCAAGTCTGGATTCCCAAAAGAGGTAATAAGACTCGCCGCAAGCTTTCTTACCAATAGATAGTACTATGTCAGCATCAATGGAGCAGATTCTCCCATAGAGCTGGTGACATCAGGAGTGCCACAAGATTCTGTCACTGGACCAGTTCTTTATACCATATTCGCCGCTGATCTAGCTATTCCAGTTGGCTAACTCTAAGTTCAAATCCTCCAATATACCGATTACATGCTCTTATTCGCATCGAGCCAAGACCCGCTCAAAGCAGCGAGGAGCCTGGAATACCCCTTCGTAGAACTAAATCTTTACTTTGACGAATGGGGCATCAAACCAAACAGCAGTAAGACTCAGCTATGCGTATTTTGCAGTCCTTTCAGGTATCGAAAATCTCAAACTATTTGCAACACGACCAAAAACTCGCTGCCTCGTACGGAACATCTAAAATTACTCCTAATTCATCTCTAAAGTACCACGGAACCGATTTGCGGGAATTTCTAAAGTTTAATCCCTTTTTGCGGTGAAAAATCAAATCTCACAAATGTGCATTTCAGCGCATCCGACCTCTTTTCGCCAAAAAGTTGGGCATGATCATCAAAGCCAAATCTATTTGCTATCAGACCCTCATTCAACCCATGCAGCCTTATGCATCCCCATCCTGGATTACCTGCTCAAAGGCTGTCATGGCCGAAGCGGAGACGTTCGAAAGAAGAGTCCTCCGCTTCTGCACTGGCAGGTTCTACAGCCCAGTAACTAAGAAGTGGCCGAAAAGCCTTTCCTTGTACCAGGAGTCGGGATTAAAGCCACTTAGGGGCCGAGTTGTGGAACTAACGACATGATTTTACAGACAAACAGACGGATATGATAATGGACTGATTCGGTCAATATGGCATACAGGTGGTTCTTATGAGCCATTTGTGCGCCCCGCGAAGATAGCAGTGCAGCGGTGGCTCATGGATGCGCTTTTCAACTACATAGAACACCCGAGGAACAGAAGGGGTTAACTTTAATATCAAGGTTAAGATTTAGGTCTAATCAGGCTAAGTTAGTTAGAATTAGGCATAAGTTAGATCGTACTTTTAATGCAAGGTAGTTTTTGAGAAAATCATTGCCAAAGTAATCCCAGCTGCTTTACAGGCTGGTTTATACTATTAGTGTGTAAGGAAAAAAAATAATTGTGGCGAGAGAATATATATAAAAAAAAAAACAAAAATTAAATTAATCAGAGCCATCAGGCTAAAATCATGTAGCTGCTAGATTTTAAGTTTTCTTGTTAATAAAACTTTCAGTTGGACAAAGAATGTACGATTAGTTAAAAACAAAAATAATTTCAAACCATTTCAATTCTACTATCAAAAACTATTTGGTATACGCCTAGAAGGCTGGTGCAACCGAACTAAAAAACTAACTCGCTGTTATCTTCAGACGATGGGACAACTCGACTTTTCTGCCAGCCGTCGTCTTATTATTCGCGACAACCTGCCTTATTATTCGCGACAACCTGCCAACCCAACCTGCCAAATGCTTCCACCTTCTGGCATTCGAATTGCCGTGGCAAATCCGTCGACCATAAACATCTATGGACGAAAGGTGTTCATGCTGGAACTGGGACTCCATCGTGAATTTTCATGGGGTTTCATCATTGCCGCTGTCTCTAGACCCATTTTAGGCGCAGATTTTCTCGGCCACTATGGGCTAGTCGTTGACTTTACTTTGTGCTAAAGGCACGTACACTTCGTACAATCTTCCAAAACTTTGTGTTGTCCTTCTCTAAAAGTACAAAGTCATAACGATCAGCACAAGATTCCCATAACCCTGTAAAGACAAGGCTACGCACCACATCTAGAGAGACTACGTCGAATAGCACCTGATGGACTCGGGGTAGCTAAGGAAGAATTCGATTTCCTGTTACAGCAGGACATATGCCGCCCTTCAGATACCAGCTGGTCCTCTTCACTTCACATAGTTCGTAAGGCCAACGGAAAATGGAATCATTGCAGTGAGTATAGACGTATTAACGCCATAAACGTCCCGGATAGATATCCGATTCCCATTATTTGAGACGTCTGACATGAACTACATGACAAAATTATCTTCTCCCACCATAAGACCTACCATCAAATTCCAGTCGAGCTGAACGAAATCCCTAAGACTACCATCTGCACACCTTCTAGATTATTTGAATTCACTCGAATGCTTTTCCGACTATGGAATGCGCACAATTGTCCCAATGGTGTATGCACGAAGCCGTACACAGACTGAAGCTCTGTTTCATTTACCTCGACGACATTTTGGTGGCTTGGACTTCCGAAAAGGAGCACTTTGTTCACTTAAAACAAATTTTCAAATGAGTTGCGGACCATTTCCTTCGACCCTCAGTTCAATTCGTAGGTTTCGACAAATGTCATTAAGCCCTCCCCGAATCGGGTTGAGGCAATCTTTTCAGCTAAATTTCTCAAGACAGTTAAAGACCTAAGGAAACTTTTGGGGATGGTAAATTTCTATCGTCGTTTCTTCCCTCACACAGCTGAGATGTAGCACACTCATCGCTTATCTTTGCGACTCCGAGAAAGACTATGCTAAAACAATCAACTGATCAATTGAAGCTAGCAAAGCTTTTAACAAAGTCAAGACTGGCTTAACCAAAGCCACTCAATTGCCCTTCCTGAACTCAAACGCTGAGCTTGGTCTATTCGTAGACGTATCTGATACACCTATTAGGGCCACTCTACCGCAAAAATGTGAAGGCTCTTGGCAGCCCGTTGGTTTTTACTCAGCCAAACTAAGCGACGCACAAAGAAAGTAAAGTGCGTACGACCTCAAACTCTTAGCGGCTTATCAGCGCATTCGTTACTTCAGATACTTTTTGGAGGCCCAGAGGTTAACTCTATAAACTGATCACAAAACATTTACTTCTGCTTTCAAGCAGAAGCCAGAAAAGTCCGCATCTTGTCAACTTAGACATCTAAGTTAGTACTCTTGATTTAACCGTAGTAGCCTCGTCCCAAAAATTGTACACAGAGTTTAAGAAGATTCTTAAGTACTCAAAATTCATTTTCAAGCGACAACCAACGTTTAGGACCAACGTCAATATTTTCTGTGAAGTGTCTGGCCCCACCATTTGATTTTATATCCTTCTTCCGGTCAGAAAACAGATATTCAGATCAGAGCACAACATAGCTTACCCCGGTATTCGTGCTTCACGAAAGCACATTGCAACCAAATTCTTCTGGCCTTTGATGAACAAGGACATTTCCACTTGGGCCCGAGATTGTCTATCTTGTCACAAACGCAAGATAACCAGACATGTGAGTAAAGCTGTATCGACCTTTACCATAGTCTCTGAACATTCTACGGTTCTTCACATCAAAATGGTCCTGATTCGGTTCTGAGCGGTTCGAAATGTCCTCTAACACACTATCAGAGATACGCCTACTGTTTGACTATCATTGACCGTTTCACGAGTTGGCCTGAAGCAATTCCTTTGGCTACCATTATTGCAAATGACTGTGCTGAGTGCTCTACTGAGCACTCGGATTGATAAATTCGGAGTTCCCCTATACATTTGCCTAGTTTCGCTATGATAATGACTGTGCTGAGTGCTCTACTGAGCACTCGGATTGCTCGATTCTGAGTTCCCCTATACATTTCACCAACCAGGGCAGAAATTTTGATTCAGCGCTCCACACTGAGCTTGGTCGACTCTTGGGCTTGGGATCGCAATCGTACCACAGAGTACCACCATAAGGCCAATAGTTTTCTTGAAAGATAGCATCGTACTCTAAAATCAGCTATTATGGCTTACAATGATGTGTTTTGGACCAGAATACTGCCCCTAATTCTTCTTAGACTACGATCTCTAATCCGAAAAGAGCTCTAAGCGTTACCAGCACAGCTCTTTGACAGAGAGAACCCACGTCTTCCTTGTATTTTCTCCAAGGAATATTAGCCAAACCAACTTTGCCTCCGAACTTTCGGCAACTATGGCAAAACTCCGGCCGGCTGACGCAAAACATCACATAGCACCGAAGATATTAATCTTTAGACACACTCTAAAAAGTGGGTCTATAATTAATACTTTGATAATAGGAAATATATTCATTTTTTCGTTTAAAATAACGAATCACAAATTTTTTTACACATTCGATGTGCATTTTTTTGCTTTTACGTCATATCAGCTAAATAATACACAGCTTTTTGTAAATTGAAGCAAAAAGAGTGTAAATTTACTAGTTTGCTATTCACCTTTGCGCCAAAGCCATAAAATTGCATAATTTTTAAGGTAAAATTACACGATTTGGTCGAAAAAAATATTCTTTTTCCGCACTTTTGTAAATTTACATCTTCCTACTATTCCTACTATAATAAGGGTAAAATTCAACCAAAATTTTTTTGAGTGCAACTCGACTTTTGCACTCAAATCTTCGTTAGAGTCAATTCTGTTCGTCCACCACTCGTTCCAACGTATGACGGTTGATTTGAAGTCTAAGCCAGGCATACAACCTACTTATCTCTGGAGATCAGGAATAAATCCGTCAATGTTTCAATTGAGAGGTCAATCCCTGTTAGATGTCATCCTCCACGGAGCTTTTATACACATGAAACACTAAACACTTTCTTCAGCTCCAGCAAAAGTCTAGCGGAGAAAATCTCTTTTGACTATACGTCTTTCTGGCTGAAACAATCTCAAAGTGCCACTCTCCTACGCCACGAGGTAACGTGTAAAACGCTGGCAGGGAGAAATTGTGGATATACTTATACACATCTTTCGACGTACAATCTACAATTCTTCACTAACTCTTTACACTTCAGCATACATCAAAATTACAAATAAATAAATAAATAGTAAAAATAAGGTAGAAATGTTTTGAATTTTAAAAAAAATTTTTGATAATTTTAACTGGAATGTCAAATTTAAGGGTAACAAAAATGCGAATCGTTAGAGTGCTCAAAATTCATTGCTGTAATCCAAAAGTGGGCAGATAAGCCATAATATAAAAGTAAGTAAAGTAAAGTAATCCCACGACAACCCTCGTACGGGTCTAGGGGTTGAAGCTGGCAGAGAGCTTCATTACAATTTTTTAATCAATGTGAATACAAGTGTAGAGGGATTAGTTCCACGACTCACTTTACCCCTGATTTAAATCAGGTTCCTAATTAGAGCTAGGTGAGCTCAAAGCTTGGTGCGCGGACCTTCGTCCAATCCTGGATTCGAACCAGGGACCTCACACGCAAGCAGCTAGTGCTCTATCTACATGGCTACTCAAGCTCCTAAGCCATAATATACCACCAAAAATTCAAGATAAATAAATGAATAAATAAACGTTTAATAAACCACATAAAGGTAATCTGCAAATAAGTTACTGATTGCTTGGGAGGTATGATAATGAGGTAGTACTAAAGTTATACTCAATTAAATATTTAATTTAATTAATAAATATTAAAAATTTTAAAAGAAAACTTACCATCTCCAGAGATGCTGCCTTGCGAGCTTCTTGAGTCATCTGAAATTTGAAATGAATATAAATTAATCAAGAATGATTGTATTTTTTTCCAAATATTCATTGCTAAGAATAATAAGTATTTTTCGACCAGAAATTGTCTCATTGAAAACTCGTTAAAGCACCATGCTTGCAACAGTCAGCTAGAGTAGCTGCTCTTCTTAATGCTTTTGTAGGAAAAAAATTAAAGCTATCAATTTAATTGAAGAAAAGTTAGCTCTGTCTTCAAGGATTTGAGAAAACACAAGGAATGCTGTATAAATATATGATGAGTTGAATAAGCAGTAAATCTGTTAGCGCAGGTTAAAATTAGCGGAATCTTTAAGTGAAAATCAAAGATTTTCAAGTGGATTAAAGACTCCAATAGACTTTCCGAAACTATTCAGCACTTTCAGGATTCATCCGATTTAGTTTATTTTTCATCAGTTTGGTTTTTTTTTTGGATTTCTGCTTGAAAAAAAAAAGATACATTGACGACGTCCAGACGTAAGTAATTAGTGTTTAGCTGGCTTCAAGGCTCATCGTCTAGCAAACCATAGCCAAATCGTAGCCATAATGATGACTCGTTTCTATTAAAGCTATTAAAAACAGCGTATTCGCTTAGTGATGCTATACATCATAGCCAGTGGTGCCATTTTAGCATTTTGAATGCTAGATCTAGCATTATTTTGTCCAAAACGGCATTCGAAATTCGGAGTTAGCATCTAGCATTATTTTTAGCATTTAAATTTAGATTTTGGAATAATCTGGAACTCATCTATTTACAATCTCGCCCATCAAATTTTTCTCAATAATAGTTCTGTTTGTGTACTTTCAGTCGCGTTCATGAAGAGAAACTTCCTGAATCATGTGGTGCGGAGTTTCATGAAAAATAAAAAAAAACGAGCTCGTGGCATTTTCTTAGAAGTGACAACCAGAAGTGACATTTTTCTGGTTTTGAAATAATGATAGTGATTATAAAGTCTAAAATATAAAGATTATAAAGTCATATATATTGGTTTATATATGGTAACGTTCCATTAAATCGTGATAATGCTAAAAATCAGTGATATGGTCCCATTCACTTCAGACTCCCAGAAGCCTCGGGCATCTACAAGTTCAAGTTTACCAAAGTATGATCATTCTAGTTAGATAGTTAGAAGTTAGTTATAGAACAATGTGAAGCAATTGTTTTGTTAAGGCTTCAAATGCAAGCAACCGCACGGATAGAGCTGGTGAAAAATCGGACACTAATACTTTTAATTCACTTAAAAATAAATAATTGTTGCTGTTTTGATTGTGAGATTCCAAACGATGTTTTGAAAAATATTGGTAGAAATGAGCTTTACACAAGAGAAGAAAATTTAGATATAACAGATATGTCTGTAATAGATATAGAATCATTTTGAGATGTAAATTTTCAACTTCTTATTTGTTTTTATTATACATACGAAGGTTGATCAATAAGTAATGATAGTGAATATAAACCAAGATGATTAAACTTAAAAAATATATTTATTTTCCAACATAGTCTTCTAACAAGTTAATACATTAAGTCCATCTTTTTTCCAAACCCAGGATACGCTTAGAAAAAAAAATCTTTATCTGGACTCTACTAAAACGCCTCAACAGCTGCCATCAATTCCCTATCATCTTCAAATTTCTTACTCCGAAGCTGATGTTTGAGTCGAAGAAAGAGGTAGAAGCCACTGAGACCTAGATCTGGCGAATAAGGTAGGCGTTCAAGCAGTTCGAATCCTGTTTCTTCAATTGTATCCATCGCAATTGCAGCCTTGTGAGCCGGTGCGTTATTTTGAAGAAACATTACTCCGGGTCGCAGTTTGCCGTGTTTTTACTCCTTCATTACCTCTCGCAATCTTCTTATTTGGTCAGCTTAGTAAGAACCTGATATAGTACATTCCTTTTCCAAATATTCCACCATAATAATTTCTTCAGCGTTCCAAAAAACTGATGTCATAACCTTCCCTGCCGAACTTGACACTTTGAATTTCTTCGGCGTCGATGAAGAGGATCGCTTCCAGGTCATCGATTGCATTTTGGTTTCTGGATAAAAATGGTCCATGGTCACGAAATGTGGTCCTGATCTGCCTGGAACTTTTTGAGATTCATCCTTGAAATGTCGGCTCGTTTCTTCTTATGTTGGTCCGTTAACATTCTCGGTACCCAACGCGCAGAAACCTTCTTCATATGTTATTTGTTGGCAAAGAATTTTCGAACACTACCATATGAGATCCCTGTGACCTCAGCTACATGCCTGAGGGTCACTCTTTGATCTGCCAACACATCTTTGACTTTTTTTACGTTTTCTTCAGTGAGGGACGTGAATGGACGCCCTTCGCGGTGTTCATCTTCAGTGGATGTTCTTCCCAGCTTAAACTCCTTGGCCTAGCGTGCAACGGTAGAATATGGAGGAGCATAGTCCCGTAATGTGTCAACCATGTCGCCGTGTATGCCTCTGGTAGAGTTTTTTCAAACAAAGGTACTTAATGACAGCATTAATTTCGTTTTTCCCCATTTTGATGTTCTCTCTTCGAATGTTTGTATTCAAGAGAATGTAGCTCCCTGGAATTGTGGCCTATTTGTATGTTTTTTTATGCTGACTTAGTGAGTATATGTAAAAGTAACCCTATTGTTTTAATGAATCATAAATCATGTTTTAATGAAATAAACATGAACCATGTTTATTTCAATTAAATAAAAAAGCATTATTTAGCATTATAATTTTACAAGATCTAGCATTATTTAGCATTAAATAAAATTGAATCTAGCATTATTCGAAAAAAAATAAATGGCAGCACTGATCATAGCCATCGTAAATGTGATCGTATGATTTTAAAAATTTTAAAACTTGAACTCATTTCGATATCCGGTTCTAGAAAACATGGCGTTCTTAGCACAATATATAATTTGCAAGAATTTACTTCTATAAATTGAAAGCCTCTTCTACAGTGAGAAAAAAAAAACAAATATGGCGTATTCCTCGGTAAGATAGTAGAGCATTGTTGTCGCATGCACTATGAAGTATGAAAACAGTAGCCGGAGCTATAAAATATAGCTCCGCATGACATAACAGTGCATTTAATAAAATCTACATAGAATATACTTTAACATAGCGTGGTAGTTATTATCACATACGTAATGTACAGGGGACCATTTAAAATACAGCTGCAAGGGTGATATGAAGAAGTGGCTTTTGCTTCGTAGAGAAAATGTTCATACATCACGGGATTTTCTGCTCTACACATAGTTCTGGCTCTTATGTATATAATCTCGGTGCACATCATTATTGTGGGCTATATGACAATACAGTTTTAGCAAGCTCCTGTACCCTAGTTACCCCAGTCATAAGGTGAGTTCGAGTCGAGGGCTCGAACGGATCAGACGTGTGAGGAGCGATTATCAGCGTTCGAAATATTGAGTTTCGTGTGGAGGCCGAGCAAATACGATCGCTAGCGGACTGTGAGTGAGTGCAAGGGTTATTGTATTACTGCTATAGGTGATTTTAATACTTCACTATTTGTATGGATTTCACAACAACGCGGTATATCGTCTGGACTGATCGACCTTGGATTCGAACGCTCAGACAATGTCCTCTGAGGAGGATATTGATGGCAACACTCCTGCAGCAGCGGACAAACAGTGGTTACTTATGAAAAAAGATATTGCTGCCTATACCAGAAAAGTGAAAAAGAAGTTGTCAAAACTCTGTGTGAAATACCGAGAGGACGTTAAAGAGAATTTCTTTGGAGAAATTTTGGCAGCAAATAAAATGTCCTTTAATATCAATCGAGACGATACAGATGCCGAATCGAGCTCCGAAAACGACGACGAATCGGATAATTCATCGATGAAACAGACGGATGTCGCCAACTCCGATGGAACCCCCGACAACGATGATGTTTTTAGTTTGTGGATACACAAACACCTACACGTATCTCACTTACATTCCACAACTCACCACACTACTTGACATGAAACACAACACATTTTAATTTAAAAACAAAGTAGGTTAAGAAAAAAATGTTTTATAAAAAATATTGTGGAGTTGTCAATTATTATTGTTCATATGAGTTGTCAAGGTTTTTCAATTTGTTCGAAGACATTTTTGATTGAATTAACTTTAAATGTCTACAGGCTATGATTTCAGGTGAAATTTAGCTAAAATTTCTAAGGCTAGTATTAATCATTCAAGTGTGAAAAAAGCGGTGTGGAGACGCCATCGAATGATGCGTCCAATAGTCTCAATTTTGATGTTGCTACGTAAAAAAAAGGAGCTTACCTCGTTCAACCAGTCATTCCCTCCTGCTTTCAAAAAAGCCCCTGCAGCTCAAAAAATTTAAGGCGTCGTTCCATTTGCTGGTATTTCTAACATTTCCCCAACGGCGATAAACTGCTTAAAGAAAATCCTTACTACTTTTGGACCTCGGTTTACTACGAAACAAATCCCTCTTAAAGCCGGAACCTCATCTTCAGCCCCTCCGGACTCTTCTCAAAACCCTACACCACAAAATAGAAAGGAAAGACAAATACCTCCCATAGTTTGCTTCAAGTTAAACTTGAAAAGTTTTAAATCCAATCTATTGGAAGCTTCCTTTTCTAATAATGATCCAATCCCTAGCTTTGAAGGCAAGACGAACAATCTAACTAAAACTTCTTTCCTTGCAAAGAGTATGGAAGATCACGGTCTTCTCTTTGAGCACGTAAAAGCAGCCACTGTTCCTTGCTTTACTCTCACCCCTCCAGTTTTAAAAAATTAGCCTTACTTCAAAACGGAATTCATCCTTCTTACAAAGAGCAAGATGTACTGCATGAGCTTGAAGGACAAGGATGTCATCAATATTATTCGATAAATATAGCGATGAATTACAATATAATTCCGAAAATATATATGAACCTTTTTTGAAATTTATTGATACTAAACAAAGCTTCGGTCATGTAGCAGCTAAATGCGGCCTTGAAGTACGCTGTGTAAAGTGCGACACACAGCACCCTATTAAAGACTGCCCTTCTCCATCGGGCTCCTCTAAGGTTTATTGCGTGAATTGCAAAGCTTATAGCCACCCAGCCAGCTACCGTGGATGCCCAGCTGCTAAAAAAGTAGAGAAGCAACAAAAAACTCTGCAGACTGCCAAAGAAGAGAAGCGGAAATTAGTGACTGCCGCTCTCGAGAACACAGTTCGAAAGGGTGTCTCTTTGCCAAAGGTCATTAAAATACCATCTAAAAGCAACCAGCAGGACCACCCTAAAGCTCCATTGTTGTCTAACCCTTAGGTTATCCAATTTTCAGCTCACAGAATTATGTTTCCAGAATGCGAAAACATCTTCGGTTGCAAACTTATAAGACTTGTGAAAAAGATTGAGAATTTTGTTTCAAAATATCAAATGCTGCACTCTCTTTGTGAAAAATGAATTGCTTATGTGGGTTTAGCTTTAGAACTCTGTGGTATCAATGAGATCTTTTAAACTTGGTTCTCTTAATACCTGCTCTCTTGTTTCTGTTTGCAAAAGGATCACTTGAATTCTGAAAGGCCTGGCATGCTCTTTGCAAGTGAATCCAAACTTACGATAGAAAACGCGGTATCCAACCCAAAACCACGACATAAGCAATCTTAGGTGCGTGGAGTCACTCTCAACCTGTATTAACCTCAATGCAGATGCCATTTTCTTTGTTAGCATATCTGCCACCCCAACTTTTCATCTTTTCACTTCATTGATGATCTCAATCACATACTGTCTTCAACATCGCACTCCGACCATTCCATCATTGGTGGTGATTTCAATGCCAGGTACCCAGATTGGGGAAATACTGTAAGCAACTCTTTTGGTACTGCTCTTCAGAGATGGCTATAGACCAAACAGCTGGAACTTCGACTCGTCGCCCCACCCGAGCTAAACTTCAGGAGGTCTGTTAGTGTAATTGACTTCTTTTTCGTTGCCCCTCAACTCTTAATATATTCAATTCGGTTCGGTTAGTTGTTATGTATTTGAGGCTGAGCCTGATCATATGCTGGTGCAAATGACTCTCCGGAGAAAAAAGGGTCTCCAAATTTCAGCCTCTGAGCCTCAGTTTTTCATTCCTTATAAAAAAAATCAATTGGGAAACTTTCGAACGAGATGTTTCGGCTTAACTACAAAACGTAGTCATCGATCGTTACAAAAACCTCTCTACATCTGAAATTGACCAGGCCATCTTCAGCATTAATGAGGTTCTGCGCAACTCTATTGATGACATCCTTGTCCTTCAAACATCCAGGATCTTTATATACCAAAATCTTCCTGAGCAAACTCTTAATTTGCATTCAAGCCACAGGTCTTCGAAATAACACCTTATTCATATCTACCATCGAAGGCTAAAGGTGTTTAACTATGAGTATTGACGTGTGAAATCCATCCTAAAGCCGACCAGCCTTCTCATTATGGTCAAAACTAGGACTTTCCTCAAAAAGAAGTTCGAACAACGACTTAAAAATATTGAGCCGGGTATAGATATGTATCTGGAAATCAATCAAAATCACCAGGAGGAAGGACCACGACCCAACCTTCATGTCCATTAGCAGACTTTTCCCCGAAGATAGCGCTACAGCCACAGTGGCTGCCGATCACTTCTCAGAGCTGTTTACAGGTGAAAAACCCATTGAAGATCCCATCTTTGTAAGTCAAGTAAAATGCACAAGTATGCGCAGTTTGTTCAGAGTATGGAAAGTTCTGGCCTGACAGAATTTTCCGCATCCAATGTCTCCAATTGCCCTCTTGGCAGTGATGTTTTTACAAACCCGGTGGACCTACAACAACTGGCATCTAACCTTTAACCTAAAAAATCTGCGGGTGAGGACAACCTATCTAACCACTTAATAACAAAACTTCCTTTTTCTTTCTTTGTTCTGTTAGCCACTATAATCAACAACTGCTTAAATATTTGTTAGTTTCCTATTCTCTGGAAATGTGCTAAAATACTTCCCATTCGGAAATCACCAAGCGAAACCGTCTGTTCGTGAAGGATCGGCAAAGTTCGACAGCCTGGAATGGAGTCAACCCTAATATCTACAAACGCATGCAGATACAATTCAGAATTCTTTAGCAAATAAACTTGTAAACGTAATTAATAAACGGGTGACAAAATGCACTCATCATGTCGAGATTTTGTTTTGTTGTGGCTTGCCTGTATAGATCTAGCAGGCTTTTGCCACGGTTTTTCCGACGACAGGAAGAAGTGTGCTTTTAACAATTTAAATGGTTTTTTGCAATGTAACTTATCGGTAGTGTGTCAACCATTGAAATAAAGTGTGTGTTTCAAATTTTTGGCGTTTTTTGATTGCGTTTTGTTTGATTGAAAAGGGGGCTGCTCGCGTGTAGTGACGTGTATTTGCAAGACATTTTACCGTCATGTTCAACCATCTCGTCTCTCAAATTTAGGAAAACTACTTCCCTACAAGTCTTCACGACCGATATACGAAAGTCTTTGGTGGATAGCAAATTTGTCTCTGCGTGTTTAATTGATGTAGAAGAAGCTTTCGATTTAGATTGGATCAATGGTCTGATCTACTCTTGATCTTTCTAGACATCTCATCAAATTAATTTCCAGCTTTCCCCACTGTAACACACAATGGGAAACATTCCAGGCTCTTTTCCCTTGACTCTGGTGTCCCTCAGGGTTCCATCCTTGAACCCATTCTTTTTAATATTTTTACCTCGAATATTGCCTGCATAAGCAACCCTGATAATTTTAAGGTAAATTTGTACGCCGACGACCTATGGGCGTGGCCTTATAGCCACCCAGCCAGCTACCGTGGATGCCCAGCTGCTAAAAAAGTAGAGAAGCAACAAAAAACTCTGCAGACTGCCAAAGAAGAGAAGCGGAAATTAGTGACTGCCGCTCTCGAGAACACAGTTCGAAAGGGTGTCTCTTTGCCAAAGGTCATTAAAATACCATCTAAAAGCAACCAGCAGGACCACCCTAAAGCTCCATTGTTGTCTAACCCTTAGGTTATCAAATTTTCAGCTCACAGAATTATGTTTCCAGAATGCGAAAACATCTTCGGTTGCAAACTTATAAGACTTGTGAAAAAGATTGAGAATTTTGTTTCAAAATATCAAATGCTGCACTCTCTTTGTGAAAAATGAATTGCTTATGTGGGTTTAGCTTTAGAACTCTGTGGTATCAATGAGATCTTTTAAACTTGGTTCTCTTAATACCTGCTCTCTTGTTTCTGTTTGCAAAAGGATCACTTGAATTCTGAAAGGCCTGGCATGCTCTTTGCAAGTGAATCCAAACTTACGATAGAAAACGCGGTATCCAACCCAAAACCACGACATAAGCAATCTTAGGTGCGTGGAGTCACTCTCAACCTGTATTAACCTCAATGCAGATGCCATTTTCTTTGTTAGCATATCTGCCACCCCAACTTTTCATCTTTTCACTTCATTGATGATCTCAATCACATACTGTCTTCAACATCGCACTCCGACCATTCCATCATTGGTGGTGATTTCAATGCCAGGTACCCAGATTGGGGAAATACTGTAAGCAACTCTTTTGGTACTGCTCTTCAGAGATGGCTATAGACCAAACAGCTGGAACTTCGACTCGTCGCCCCACCCGAGCTAAACTTCAGGAGGTCTGTTAGTGTAATTGACTTCTTTTTCGTTGCCCCTCAACTCTTAATATATTCAATTCGGTTCGGTTAGTTGTTATGTATTTGAGGCTGAGCCTGATCATATGCTGGTGCAAATGACTCTCCGGAGAAAAAAGGGTCTCCAAATTTCAGCCTCTGAGCCTCAGTTTTTCATTCCTTATAAAAAAAATCAATTGGGAAACTTTCGAACGAGATGTTTCGGCTTAACTACAAAACGTAGTCATCGATCGTTACAAAAACCTCTCTACATCTGAAATTGACCAGGCCATCTTCAGCATTAATGAGGTTCTGCGCAACTCTATTGATGACATCCTTGTCCTTCAAACATCCAGGATCTTTATATACCAAAATCTTCCTGAGCAAACTCTTAATTTGCATTCAAGCCACAGGTCTTCGAAATAACACCTTATTCATATCTACCATCGAAGGCTAAAGGTGTTTAACTATGAGTATTGACGTGTGAAATCCATCCTAAAGCCGACCAGCCTTCTCATTATGGTCAAAACTAGGACTTTCCTCAAAAAGAAGTTCGAACAACGACTTAAAAATATTGAGCCGGGTATAGATATGTATCTGGAAATCAATCAAAATCACCAGGAGGAAGGACCACGACCCAACCTTCATGTCCATTAGCAGACTTTTCCCCGAAGATAGCGCTACAGCCACAGTGGCTGCCGATCACTTCTCAGAGCTGTTTACAGGTGAAAAACCCATTGAAGATCCCATCTTTGTAAGTCAAGTAAAATGCACAAGTATGCGCAGTTTGTTCAGAGTATGGAAAGTTCTGGCCTGACAGAATTTTCCGCATCCAATGTCTCCAATTGCCCTCTTGGCAGTGATGTTTTTACAAACCCGGTGGACCTACAACAACTGGCATCTAACCTTTAACCTAAAAAATCTGCGGGTGAGGACAACCTATCTAACCACTTAATAACAAAACTTCCTTTTTCTTTCTTTGTTCTGTTAGCCACTATAATCAACAACTGCTTAAATATTTGTTAGTTTCCTATTCTCTGGAAATGTGCTAAAATACTTCCCATTCGGAAATCACCAAGCGAAACCGTCTGTTCGTGAAGGATCGGCAAAGTTCGACAGCCTGGAATGGAGTCAACCCTAATATCTACAAACGCATGCAGATACAATTCAGAATTCTTTAGCAAATAAACTTGTAAACGTAATTAATAAACGGGTGACAAAATGCACTCATCATGTCGAGATTTTGTTTTGTTGTGGCTTGCCTGTATAGATCTAGCAGGCTTTTGCCACGGTTTTTCCGACGACAGGAAGAAGTGTGCTTTTAACAATTTAAATGGTTTTTTGCAATGTAACTTATCGGTAGTGTGTCAACCATTGAAATAAAGTGTGTGTTTCAAATTTTTGGCGTTTTTTGATTGCGTTTTGTTTGATTGAAAAGGGGGCTGCTCGCGTGTAGTGACGTGTATTTGCAAGACATTTTACCGTCATGTTCAACCATCTCGTCTCTCAAATTTAGGAAAACTACTGCCCTACAAGTCTTCACGACCGATATACGAAAGTCTTTGGTGGATAGCAAATTTGTCTCTGCGTGTTTAATTGATGTAGAAGAAGCTTTCGATTTAGATTGGATCAATGGTCTGATCTACTCTTGATCTTTCTAGACATCTCATCAAATTAATTTCCAGCTTTCCCCACTGTAACACACAATGGGAAACATTCCAGGCTCTTTTCCCTTGACTCTGGTGTCCCTCAGGGTTCCATCCTTGAACCCATTCTTTTTAATATTTTTACCTCGAATATTGCCTGCATAAGCAACCCTGATAATTTTAAGGTAAATTTGTACGCCGACGACCTATGGGCGTGGTGGGATGGCCACAACCCAACGATGGCAACAATGAGGCTCTAGCTTAACATTAGACACTTAACATTAGAGACCACTCTATCAAATCTTAACATTTAAGCTTAACATTAGAGACCACTCTATCAAATCATCCGAAAGGGCCAAATGCCTGCGGCTAATATTTGACTATGTTCTATCCTTCAGCAAACATATAGAAATGGCCTTTAAAAAAGCTTCTAAAGAATACGGACTGCTGCGTACCCTCTTTCAAAAATCAGCTTCTAAAAGGGTTTGAATCCTAATCTAAACCACTCTCATACGGCTAGTAATTCTTTACGGTTCAACGATATGTGGTTCAGCTCCCGTAATTGGGCGGAATCCCATAAAAGTATTTGAGCGAAAAATCCGTCTTTATAGAAATGAGCCTAGAAAATACTTTGCTAACATAATATACTCTGTCATGCCCAAAAAACTAGTGAAAGGGGTCTCAGCCACGTGTCCAGGACCATTCGCTCGGCGTATGAGTAGCCTATATTTTTCTTTTCTCTCAACTCAAGTTAGGTCTTCCTATGAATGATTTGGCTCTCAAGGAAACGAATCGAATAACAAAGAGGAAAATCTTTTAAAATATTTATATTTTCCAAATTTAACCATATCCTATAACAGAACAAGTTTTTTATGAACTCAGGATGTACGCAAATATGCACAATCCGTGAATGAAGTGGCATCAAGGCGCTCAAAGCACCAATATTCGACGGACAAACTTCTTGGACCATCTATAAGAAGCAGTTTAAAGCTATGGCAGAGTTTAACCACTGGAACGATTGAGAACGTGTGACCACACTAATGGTTTCGTTGAGAGGATCCGGGGCGGAAATACTTCATACTATTCCGGTGGAAAATTACTCCAGTTATTGCAGCCTGCCGAGTGCTTTGGATGTGCGATGAAAGGAAGTTCATTGCTCGCGGCTCAAGACATGTGCTCAGAAGCCGGGGGACCTTACAGCAGCTGTCTCAGGACATCGAGCGGTTTACACGTCTGTCCTACCCTGCTTCAAATTCAAAACATTGGGACGAGACGGCGAAGGATGTTTTTATCCAGGCAGTACGTGATGGAGAGCTCCAACAAGCACTTCGATTGGCAGGCAAACGAACGCGGAAGAATACTTCGGCCTACTCTCTTACCTACGAATCGGTAAATCGGGCATTACGCAGTAACGTTAGAGTCCGTGAAGTGTACGAAGAGGTCAGCCGAGAATCAACGGCAAGCGGAGCTCCACAATGTTGGAACTGTGAAGAAAAAGGTCACTTGAAGCATGACTACCGAAGCAAATGGAAGCCAAGGTTTTGCCAAGAGTGTGCAGCAACAAGGTGATAAAGGAACGAGGCTGGTTCAGCGAACGCAGCCGTCTCTTCATCGAATGGACTTGTTGGAAGCATGGAGACTTGGTAGCTTTGGGCGATATGTACTTCGCACAGCAACAGGCGATTCTGCACCAGTTCACGGAGAAATAGGCCGTCAAATACAGTTTGGTGATTTGGTGTTCCAGCATCGGTTCCTGGTGGCAGATATAAGCGACGAGGGTATACTTGGGATGAACTTCCTAGTCCCTCGTTGTTTCAGCCTCGATTTAGGAGAAAGGGTAATCAACTGCAAACACGCAGAAATACCGTTGGTAGGTAACAGGAAGGGAAATGACCGGCTGAGAATGTTTGCGAAAATACCAAAGTCTGTAAGTCGTCGGAAAACATCATCTGGGCGACATTGGATGGTGATCCTGGGGGCCACTAATTCTTCATCTAAGTTCCATTTCGAAACCCACCAGTTAGCAGCCTTATGGTGGCAAAAAGCTTAATCGCAATTACGGAGGAGAATTATGTTCCTGTAAGGGTGCAGAAAGAAAGAGAGAAGAAGCCTAAGAAAGGAGAAATAATCGCCGACTGCAAATCAGTTTCTTCAATCATTTCTTTAGATACGGCATAAGTACAGCTTGACTGCAAAAAGATACGGTGATAGGTGAGTAAGATAGGTGAGCTAGCAAAGAACATGCTACAGTCCTCGGAACTAAGCGACGAACAGTACCAACAATGAGTCGAGCTAATTGAACGTAATGCTGATATCCTCGAGATGACGATTACGGAAGGACTAATTTGGCCACACAAAATGCATCACCAATTCAGCAGGCTGCCCGCCGCTTACCACGGGCCAAAAAAATTGAGATCCCCGACATCATACAGGACATGCAATACCAAGGAATCATCGAGCTTTCAAATAGCCCTTGTACGTCGCCAGTAGTCTAAGTCAAAAAGAAGGATGGCAGTACACGGTTCTGTGTTGACTATCGACCATTTAATGATTTTACGAAAAAGGATAGCTACCCCTTGCCAAGAATGGATGACATTATAGATATTCTAGCCAGTGCGAATCGGTTTTCAACGTTGGATTTGAAAAGCGGACACTGGCAGGTCAAAATCGAGAGAAGTGACCGTGAAAAGACAGCCTTTTCTGTGTGAACTGGACTCTGGCAAATCGTTCTGATGCAGCTCGGACTCTGTAATGCTCCTGCAACTTTTGAACGACTCATGGAGCGTCTACTGCGTAGGTTAGGCTGAAAGACATGTCTGGTGTACCTGAATGACATCATTGTTATCGGCAGAACGTTCAAAGAACACCTGAAAAATCTGGAAGACGTATTCGAGAAGTTGCAAAAAGTTCAACCTTTTGTGCAGTGAAGTGAAATACCTTGGTTATGTGGTTTCTACTGGAGAAATAAAAACCAACCCTACAAAAATTGAAACCGTTAAATATTGGCCAGTGCCTAAGGATAAGCACCAACTTCGAAGTTTTCTGGGATTGGCAACGTACTACCGCCGGTTCGTGAAGGATTTCGCTACCATCACCAAAAACTTACACCAGCTGATGGAGAAAAATCAGCCGTTTAACTGGAGCCACCAGTGCCAAGCAGCGTTTGAGAAGCTTAAGCAGGAGGTATGTGAAGTGCCAATGCTGGCATATGCTGAGCCGCAGACCAGTTTCATCGTGGACACTGAAGCAAGTAATACAGGTATAGGAACGGTGTTATCGCAGCAAATTGATGGTCAGGAACGGATGATTGCTTACTTTATTCGGCTGCTATCCAAGCCAGAGCGAAACTATTGTGTCACCCTAAGAGAGCTGTTGGCAATAGTTGAGGCCACCAAGCATTTCTATAAACATGTGTATGGTCAAAGCTTTGTATTGAGGACCACTGCGGATGGGTCAGCGCATCGCTTGCTGGTGGTACTTCCTCGGAGCAAATTTAAGGATGTTTTGCAGGAAATACACGAAGCAACATCAAGAGGCTACCTGGGTATAAGCGAAACACTTAATAAAATAAGAGAACGACTTTATTGGGTACATGCGCGGGAAGATGTGGAGGACTGGTGTAAGAAATGTGCAGCCTGTGCATCTGTGAAAGGGCTCAGGAGAAAGCCTAGGGGTGAGCTGAAGATCTATAACGTTGGAGCCCCTTTCGAAAGGATTGCCATCGATGTCGCAGGACCATTTCCGGTGTCACAAAAAGGAAACCGCTGCATGTTGGTGGTATCCGAATATTTTACCAAATGGCCGAAAGTCTACGCTATTCCGAATCAGGAGGCATCTACAGTGGCGGAACAAATCGTGATTAACTGGGTTAGTAGATAAAGAGTTCCAAACAAGCTGCATTCCGATCAAGGTCGAAATTTCGAGTCCCAAGTGTTTACTGAATTTTGCGATGCCTTGGGTATGAAGAAGACAAGAACCACTTGACTTCGCCCACAGTCCGATGAAACAAAACCTTGATTGAGCATTTGGCCAAAATAGTAGAACATCATCAGCATGGTTGAGATTGTCAGATTATCGAACAGCGACACATACTACAACTGGTAAATCGCCATCACGTGTCGTATTTGGACGACAGATTCGACTTCTAGCTGATGTTAAATTCAGAATAAAACCAGAAGAGCCGAAGACAACACAGAGTACGTATCGGAGTAGCGGCAACGACTAGACTTCATTCAGGAGGCAGTTAGGAGCCACATTAACCTAAATACGAACCGGCAAACTCAGCTGGATTTCAAGAAAATGAGTTAGTTTGCTCTACAAACCCCAGTAGGCGGAAAGGCCTGAGTCCTAGGCTGCAACCAAAATGGGAAGGACCATATCACATCATTAAACGGCTCAAATATGTTGTCTACCGGATGCAGCAGCATCGAAAACACCGATCAAAAATGAAGGTAGTGCACCTACACCGACTTGCCCCGTACCATGGAGACAATACAATCTGTTCGGGACGAACTGGTCTAAGGAGGGGGTGGTGTTGCATTTACACCAAACAAATCGTATTTTCCCACAACATTGCCAGAAATAGCCAGAAACATCGAGAAATATCTGTCTCATACATGTATTTCAAAGAACGAAAATAACCTATTGATAAAACGCAGGCTAGAGCCGTTAAGAAGGAAAATCAGAACATTCTAGAAGCCAAGACACAATCAGGTCTCATATGTCACAGATCAAGAACCTTCAGGACACAAATCCAGAATAGCCTAGACACATGCAATAATTCACCTCACCAGATAATCGAGTATAAATATCGCCGCCAGATGTCTTAGGAGTCAGGTAGTGTACAGCGAAAGTCTGATACAGATAATTGTGTGATACAGCGAATTAAGTATATCCGGGCACGGCTATTTTAAAACGCGATAAAGTGTGAAATTGTAACGCGACTGTTAATAGTGCGATCTTTAATAGTGCGATTAGTAAAGTATACGCTATTTAGTGACTAGAATTATTTGTTTGAATTAAAGTGTGATAAGTGGTGTAAAATAAAACTGATCTATTTTGCGAAGGAGGAGAATATTGAATCCACGAAGGACGTTTTATGGGTAAAACACAACAATACTTTAAATATAGTTAATAATTCGATAGGTACTATGGTAGAGATACCAGATGAAGGCACAAATAAAAGGACGAAGTTGATTCAAAAAACTTGGATACGAAGCCTTCAGGGAACATGTCCAAAAGCAAATTGTATTGCAGTGACGAGCAAAAAGGAGGCCTAAGTAATAAATCCATAAAAATATGAAGCTGCCATTGTATTTACTGCAACATTACATGTAGACTGTCATTTTATAGACAGTCATAATATGTTATTCATGTTATTACTACTGTACATTTAAATATTGATCGAGAAGATTGGCTTGTTTCTAGAAATCAAATGAACACTCAATAAACTTAAAGAACATTGCTGGTTTTTCTTACCTGCAGAATGTGGTGGCCGCTCCATTGCTCCGTTTATATCAATCCATTCGTTCGATATAACATTCTGACATTCCATCCTGTACACTAGGAATCGAAATGGTGCATTAAAATTTGCAAAAAACTTTTCATGTTTTCAATGTTTTGAATTATAATGTCGAGTTTCGGACAATATGCAACGATTCTTTATTCAAATTGAAATGCTAGCCATATTCTAAAAATGTACTTTGATGTTATTTCAACTTCATTTATACTCAAGTAAATGTGCGTAATGGATTGTTAAATACCATATTCCCGTCCATATCATTTGAAATAAAGATCATTTAAGGTTTCATTTCTATGTCAAAACTAAACTCATTCATTATTTTTTACGGCGCCAAAATGACTTAAATTCTTCATTACTTACTTTTTGGTTTATCGTCAGGCATGGAGGACAACTGGTGCTGATGGTGGTGCGATGCAATCAATCCATCTCGATGATGATGTGGAGGTAGTGGCGATAATCCATAGCCGTGATTTAAGTGCGGAACGTGCACTGACGACTGAAGTTCCATACTGATCATAGCACAGTTACACTGTTGTGAATAGATTTTCGTAAAATAATATCACTAGATAAGCTGATGAATTTTTTAAATTACAGTGCTAGCAACAGATTATACAAAGCAATATAAAATTTACTTCTTTGCAACTTGTACTCATAATCAATCATAAACAAGGTACTAACTGTCAGTGCCCTTTAGCTAAACACTTTCATGAAATTTGAGTTATAAACGGATCTTATCGTGCCATCGCTCCGCTCTCTATCCTTTCCGCAAACTACGGAACATACACAGGGGGACCGCAGATGCTCATTTCACGCTTAGACAGGTGTTCAGTTTCAAATAGCTGCGCTAAAACTTTTAACTATAATTTGCAAAAATTACTCCGTTGCATGTGTACTAAGTGTGTACTCAGAGCGATAATTCACTGGGTCCAATAGCAACAATAAATAAAGCACTTCCGGTCAACTCTAATTTCGACACGATTTATGCAAGTTTTGCGTTACGTTGATTCTAGATTCAATTTAAAGTTCATTTTGTGTTTGCTAATTTAAACTGCTACGTACAGCTAAAAATAAAGATCAATCTTTATTGCGGAATCCATAGTTTCAATATGTGTTTCCCTGTAAACCTTTAATTTAGCGAACTTAAAACATTTATCTTATGGTGTCTGTTTTTTTTAGAATTAACTAAGCAGTGTTATTGAATCTTCTCATTTACTAGCCGTTCGAAAGAAGATCAAATACTTATGTAATATAATTATAAACTATACTTGCTTAACCTGAACATACTAGTTTCCATCGAATGTTGCGGATGGGGAAATGCATACATATTTCAGTTCAAATTGGCTATTAAGTCACCCTGTGTATCATATTGTGCATCTTTAGTACCTGAAATCATCTAGTTCCATAGATACAAAAATGGTACGCGAAATGTAACATATTGTTCTTCAGGTGTTCCGTATAGTGATACATCTCTACAATGTTATCACAGCTCAAGTTGACTGCCATTATTCCCGGAGTTCGCGGCAGACTGAGCAATAGCTACAGGATTTTATTGTGTAGCTGACCTTTATGAAAAAAAATAATAGAAGTGGTAACACATGCTTACAGTCACAATATACCATATTCCCGAAAGCTGCAATAATTAATTATAGAATAGGAGCGTCATCTCGTAACTTGAAAGCTGCAATAATTTGATTGCTGACGGCTTCTGATAGCTATAATCCGGAAAAATATATCTAAGTTTCATCAAATTTATGATAGTGCAGTGGCGGCTCTTCAGAAGAGGCAAAGGAGGCAGTGCTTCCTCGGTAAAATTTATAAAATACGTATGGTAAATTAATCAATAAATTATTTTAAATTCCTAGCAAAATCAGCATTTCCCCCAAGTTTCCACTTCTTTTGAATTTGTGCATATGTAAACATTAACAGCAGTGCCTTAATGCAATCAGCAAGAAAAAAAATGCGAAATCCATTCAAAAAACGGGCAAAAGAAGTCTCGGCGTACTATGCCAACGTAGGTGGCATGCGCTCTAAAATTAATGATTTATACATCACTTCTTCAGTACATTATTTTGACATGATTGGGTTTATTAACACCTCGCTATGTAAAAACATCAACGATGCGGAATATATTTCCGTTACAACTATTCAACAGTAACTTTACAGTTTTTTGTCGTGATCGCCATCTTAATTGTCCGGACCTGGAATACGTATATATCACGCTAAACCTTCATCAAAGAAGAATTTTCGTGGCAATACAGCACATTCCGCCGTCCACACCAAACTCCCCATATGACTTGGCGCATAATGGAACCGTCCGACCATCTCATTCTTATGAGAGATTTCAATTTACCGCATCTGGAGTGGCGACTCTTTAACAATAATGAGCACTATCCAGAGATTTTCCTACACCCCCCTAACACCCCCCCTAATACCACCCTCTGGAAAGTGCATACACCCCCCCTAACGCGGACAATTTTCCTACACAAAGGTACCTTTGTGTCCTTTGTTCCAAAGGGACACCCCTTCTGAAATTCTGAACACACCCCCCATGAAAAATTCCTGAGAAAACCCCTGGCACTATCTCTCTTCGTCCAATAACCGACGAGAAAGCTACTTCATTGACGTCATTCTTTCAACTGGATTAAAGCAGATCAACTGCATCTTCAACACAAACGGATTACTTTTGGATCTGATTTTTTCGACAAATTCATCTTATATCTCGATTCAACGATGTTCATCTCCTCTACTTAATGAATCGACACACCATCCAGCTCATCATATCAATTTTCAAATTAATGCCGATATACTAACGAAGTCTAACTTTGTAAATCTTTTTAGCTTTAACTTCAAGAAAGTAGACTTTGATACGCTAAGTGAAGTAAAGACCGAATGCGACTGGTCTTCGGTTGTGAATGAATGTAACGTAAACGTTGCAGCCATAAACTTTCATTCTATCTTATTCGGTTGCTTTGCTTGTTGTGTACCTTGTTTTGAAACGCTTTCAATGATCAAAACAGATTAAATCAATCTCAAGAATTTGAAAATCAAGACATGGAAAGTGTACAGCTCTTCGCGTCTAGAGGATGGTTATAACGTTTATGATAGATCTACATTTACGAGCTTAGGTAGTCTTTCATAAGCCATGCCAAGCGTTTTTGGAATTTTGTAAACTCAAAAAGATATCATGAAGGATACCCTAGCTCTTTTATAACTGACGGCATAGTCATTAATAACTCGCAAGCAATCAGTAACTTATTTGCCGATTACTTCCAACCCGCGTCTGGATTACCTCTCTGCGACTTCAATAAAACTAATTTCAATTACCTGATGGACTCCCTTAAAACAACGTTGGAAATGAAAGACCATAGTGCTTAAACGTTGTGCCAATTTCCTCTCACCACTATTGGATCATCTTTTTAAAATATCGATTTCCTCCGGTATTTTTCCAAACTAATGGAAATATTCTTCACTTACTTCGATCCACAAAAAAGGCACCAGGAAGTCGTGCACAACTATAGGCCAATCACCAAATTACCATGCGTCGCCAAGCTTTTTGAAGCCATAGTTACCGAGGTGCTATCTTTTCACTCTAAGTCTTTAATCTCACCTTACCAGCATGGTTTTATTAAAGGTAAATCTATCACCACTAACTTTTTAGAACTTGCGAGCCTAGCCATCGCTGCGATTGAAGAAGGTATACAAGTTTATTGCATTTACACCAACCTCACGAAAGCTTTCGATAAGCTGGATCATGACATTCTTATATGTAAATTGCATCTTCTTGAATTCCTTAATAAGTTTATATGCTGGGTTAAGTCTTATCTCTCTAATCGCAAGCAGAAGGTTCGATTTCGTGGCATTCTATCCACTGAAGTAATTTCTACATCAGGTGTAACACAAGGTAGCCACCTTGGTCCCACTCTTTTTGCCATTTATATAAACGACCTGATCACTTTTGTTCCAGGATCTTCCATTTTACTCTACGCTGACGACGCAAAGATTTTTAATACGATATCATCACTTAATGGCTGTACGATCCTGCCACGCAATGTGTCAAGCTTCGCTAATTGGTGCGCTCTAAACCGAATTTCACTAAATGTTGAAAAATGCTTAGTTATCTCTTTCTCCCACAAATCATGACCGATTAATTTCAGCTACTCTTTAAACGATACTCTTTTAACTCGCTCCAATAAAGTCCCTGACTTAGCAGTACTATTAAGCTCCGCTTTTGCTTTTAATGACCATATTGACATAATAATAATAAAAGCCAACTGGGCACTTGGCTTCTTAAAAAGACGATCTAAAGAATTCAATGACATTCTTCTAACTAATATCCTATTAACTTAGAATATGGGTGCTTGATGTGGTCTCCATATTACAAGGAGCACATAGATCGCATTGAGTCTGTCCAAAAGAGATTTTAAATTTTTGTTCTTAGTTCTTTCCGCTGGACTGATCCTATTCGCTTACCTCCTTATGAAAACCGCTTGCAATTATTGACCATGGACACTCTTGAAACTCGGCGTCAAAATTTCAAAGCTCTATTCGCTGTGAAGTTACTCAGTGGAGACGTGAACTCTGAGTTTTAGTTATCAAAACTGAACTTTCGTGTTTGCCACGGTGAACGTAGACATAATCCCGTTTCATAGAACTAATTATGGATTGAAAGAACCAACCTGCGCAATTGCCCGAAGCTTTAACTCAGCCTATCAATTTTTTGATACCAAAAACCAAAAACTCAATTTTTCACATATGCCGGATGGATTTAACAGCGACAATGTGTATAAAATATATGAAACTGCTGTTTTTTTTCTTATAAGTATTGGCATTTGCGCGATATTGATGAATAAATATAAAACTGTGGTGAATAGCTCACATATTGTCCGTGGGAATTCGCGATCTGCTCTGTGGGAAAAACGGCCACGGAAGCGTCACAACACTGATCAGTTGTGTACCCAGAGCACTGCCTCGGTGTAAAATATAAAAAAAAAATTATCCATCAATCTTAGCCACCATATAGCACATCGATTTCGAGCACGACGAAAAGGAAGGAAGAGAAATGAAAATGAGGCCTCATATATTGCATTTTCATCAATAAAAACTTTGTAGTTTGTACTTTCTCGTCATTCATGAATTTTCAAATTTTCGAGTATTCAATATCGCAATATTGAATTCGAAGAGGCAAGCCTCAAAAGCAACAATGTATTTACGTGCTGTGTTGTTCTTTAGCAAAGGTAATTATTTTAGGGCAAAGGAGTAAAGTAATGGACAAATTAGGAACTATCGAAATTAATAATTCTGAGGTGCTTTACATTTTTATTTCGTCAATGTTTTGTGTTCCGTTTATGCAACTTTTACAAACTACCGAATAAAACGATAAATAATTGAAATATGAAGAGAAAGAATTTATTTCATAGATATTTCCGAACGAAATTATTTATTTATGTTTTAAGGAAACTTTTTTGTTTTTGTATGTATGCGCTAATTTTTGGTTTGGTGATGTGGTTGATCTGTGAAATTTACTACGCTACCAGTGTAAAACTAGTACAAGGAAAAATGTTCAAAGTATTTTATCGTGCAGCTTAAGTAGCATTGAAAATTTTTTCTTGAAATCTAAAGCTAATTTGTGTTTCTCTTTCCATTATTTTCAATTTAAGCATTACTTCGGGAACAGTCCCTTCCCTATGGAAAAATGCTAACGTTTTTCCCGTAAATAAAGCTAGTGACCCAGCTCTCATCTGTAATTAACGGTCCATTTCCCTCCTTTCCTGTTTCAGTAAACTGCTTGAATGGGTATTTTACAATAGAGCCTACCCTTCCTTCCATGCGTTTTTTGCTCCAGAGCAGCATGGGTTTGCTTTCTTTCGCCAATGTGGTTGCACCTGCCTTGGCTCAGCAAAAGCAGGCAGATGTAATCAATACAGGTTTCACTAAAGCTTTTGATTCTGTGAATCATAATCTTCTTCTTCTGAAGCTTCAATATCATGGTATCTCTGGTCCTCTACTCTCCTGTTTATTAATGACCTGCCATCTTGTAAACGTTTTGCATGCTGATGACTTCAAGATGTTTAGACCAATCAAAACATTTAACGATTGCTATCAGTTACAAAATTATCTTTCTGCGTTAACTAACTGGTGCATTGCCAATGCACTTACTCTGAATGTCGCGAAGTGTCACCAAATGTGTTATAAACACACAATTACGTATATTTTCTTCTCTTATTCTCTTTTAATGTTGCCGTTAATATCAAGGACCTTGGCGTTATATTTGATTCGAAACTGAAATCCGATCAACATATAATGTACATCACTGCCAGGGCTTCAAAATTGTCTGGTTTTATCCTTAGATCCTCTAAACCCTTTGTTAACCTCTCCACGTGTGTGCATCTCTTCCTGTCATTTGTTCGCAGTATTGTGGTGTCCCCATTACGAATATCTTGTGCAATCCTTAGAATATGTCCAACGTAGGTTTAACCGCTCTTTGATTTATAAATTCAACATCCCTTACTGTTTTTATAATTGTTGTCTCTTCATATTGCAGATTCCTTCCTTAGAATCACGCAGAGCTAGGAAAAAATTGGTTCGAATGAAATTAATCTGACAAACTCTTTAAAAAACAGAGTCCTTAATTACGTTGTCAATTTTTGAACTTGTTAATAGTTTTATTTTTGGTTTTTATTTATGTATGCACAGTATTTTTTTCTTTTTCTTTTTTGGATTACCTTCTTTTTAAATATATATTTATATATATATATTTATGTATATATATTTATATATATATATATATATATATATATATATATATATATATATATATATATATATATATACATATATATATATATATATATATATATATATATATATATATATATATATATATATATATATATATATATATATATATATATATATATATATATATATATATATATATATACATTGGTGTATATGAAGAATAGTGCCAGGTCTCACAAAAAATTAATAACCTTTAACTCTCTGACGCCGGCGGCCGTGTTGGTGATATTTTTAATATATATATATATATATTATTCTGTCAACTTTTGCAGATATAAAGTTGACGAAATGCATTTCAAACGTGTTCTAGATAAAATATGATAATATTTTTGAAATTGTTAACCCTATGTGTGCGCTAGGCGACTAAAATGAGACTGGGAAAATTTGAAAATGTTTGAATTGCGATAACGTGCTGGCAACCCTGTAGCTACTGCAGGCATTGAAAGTGAACACGTTCAAACCATTGAATCTCCTGAAAAGTTTTTGTCTTTTACAATGAAAACCAGCTCATAGAGAAATTTTGTTCTTTGTTTATGCAACCAAAGCAAAACATTTGATATTTCACATCAGACAAGAACGGTAGCCCTCCTCCAATTTACCTATATCTTAAGCATCAGAAACTTCTGTTCACAAGAACACACGACCCAATTATCAGATACAGTTGAAACTCATAGAATGTCTTGTATGAAGCAGGACCAGGTCTGATAGAAGCGATTTGGGACCGCGAGCAGCTGTTTGTCAGTGGTGCCATCTTGAAAAATTATAAAGAAAAAAAAAACTGCTTTTTGCCCTATGAATTCTGATTCAGTTACCAAATTTTTATTAAATTGACACAGTAGCTGAACCTTACTTTAAGCCGTGTTTGGTAGAAATTTGGGGGAAAAATTCGGTTGGTACTGCCAGCTATGGTAATTTTGGTGTCTTGGGTTTTGAAAATTCACTTAGGAAAATGAAGCTTTTTGCCCTATAGCTTCCAGTGCATTCATGAAATCAAAACGAATTTCATATGATAAATGGAACTTATTATAGGCATTATTCAGAAGGAATTTTGTTAAAAAAAAAACCATGATAGGGCTGCCAGCTATTGTTGGTTTTGTATTTATTTGCTATATCTTTATTAAGGGATTTTATCGTAAAATTTTTAAACGGTTATGATCTTGTAATGTGAATCAACAGCAAATATGAAGTATCCAAAAGATTGAAAGCTTTTGCGACTGTTAGCCCTAAATTTCTTTGTACCCCTATAACTTCCAATGCAGTCATTGGGTCAAAACGAAATTCGCAGTGTAGGTTGATTTGAATGTGAGGCAGGTGTGATATATTTTTGGCTTTGATTTTAGCGAAGGGTTGCCGGTTTTTGCTATTTTCGCATCAAACAATGTTTATATTAAGTATTCATATCGCGAACATTTACAATGAAAATAAGTTACCAATGTTTACATCTTCTAGGTTCTAGACATTTTTCGGTCCCAAACATCTTTCTATTCCTGTAACTTTCGACAAAATCATTGCATAAAATCGAAACCGATAGAGTTATTTGATTTTGACGTGAGGCAATCGTGGGAGACTTTTAGTTACAGCATTGTCTTTGTTTATGTTATCTTATGCTGCTTTCAAAGTTTTGCAGTGTTTGGCTTTCCTAAATCTTGAAATTCATGCAAGTGGTAGTCCTGAATTAATTTTTGATTTTGCACTCGAAACAGATTGGAGCACGTGTGGTAGAATATGCACTCAAAATCTGCACGATTCTTCAATTGTTCATCGAACATTAGTATTTCTAGCGGTTCAGGTGCGCTAGAGTTTTTTCTTGGATTATCTTTTTTTTCTCTTTTATTTTAATATTATTTTTCTAATCTGTAATTGGACGTATGTCTGTTCTATTGGAGAATTGTTAAATAAATAAACTGCATTATATTCTAAGTCCCAACTTGTCTACCATCCTACATATAATTCAATTTATGCTGATATCAAACAATGACAGAATCCAAAGAAAAAATTATATCCGGTTAAATATTAAATATCATTGTACGTTTTAAACCATTAAATATCATTGTACGTTTTATTATTTGATGCTTCCAGTGTTGAATAAGGAACAATTCGTACTTATTTTTAGATGCTTCCAATGTTTTCCAAATCATTTTTTGAACCATAAATGCTGTGAGCCGTAAATCACACTCATGAACTATTTGGCGCCTGATTGATTCTGCTTCGAGTGAATATACCTGCAGGATATCTCGCCCATTATGCGAAGATTATTTTATCTGGTTATCTTCTTTTCGAAATTGTGATGTTCGCCTCTAGACAACTAGCAGCCGACCACATTTTTTTTTACAATTTTGATCGGTTTTGGCCTCTGTTTTTCACCAAGAAAGCAGCCTCCGGATGGATGCATCTACTGTAATTGTAATCAGCACCGTCATAATGATAGCCGCATATGATAGACCATTCGATGGTCTCTCGTAAAGGTAATAAGGGAATTGTTGCCACGTTGTGCTACACGCTGAACTGGGAAGTAAGTAAAATAAAACACTCGTAGAGCCGGTATTATATGGGGTCGAAAAGGCAGCCGTTAGGAGCAACAAGTGGAAGATGCTCGTTTGTCTGTTGCTGTCCACAGTATGTTTCGAAAAATACCTGTAGAAATAGGGCACGTGACAAGACCTCATGTCGACTAGTGCAAGCTACCACAGGTGCATGTCTATCAATAGTTTTTATCTGTTGGACAGCCGGCTAATGTCCCTTCATAAAAAAATGTTGACGAGAGGGTATGTACGTCTCATAAAGCGAAACTTATTTAAAACATTTTCTGTGAACAGAGGGAATGAAAGAAATTCGTCAACGAGAAGCACATATACTGTTGCTTTACGCGACGTTAGATATATTAACGTTCGTCTTCCTCTTTCCGCTTTCGTCATTTGAGTATTGAGGATTGTAACGTTTTCTGGTAAGAAACTTAATTATACGACAACTACCAATAGCTGCTTCCTATAATTTATGCAACGGCGCAGGAGTAACGGAATAGAATGAGTAGGCAAGCAAGAAAGTACTTTCATTGAAAACAGGTGATTTGAAGGGAAGGAGCATTGAAGTCAGCTGAGTCTGAAGGTTGATTAATCGATTCTCGTGACCGACAAAGAGGGTTCTTAAACGGCGATGAGTCGAATAGCGTATGCTCCGTAGTAACCGTTAAATTGCAAATATGATTAACGTATCTACTCACATACATGAAATCGACTGATGTAATATTTTTGAAGTTTTCATTAGCACTTGAACATTATACTCGTCGTCGTAAATAGTTATAAGAATAAAAATGTCCAATATGTAACAATTTGATGTTGATAAAGCAGCACTTCATTTTTCCGTTGCATAGAATGGACATATCTCTTGTCGAAATACTTAATAGATGGTCTAAAACTTTTCGGAAAATGAAAAAGCTTTGAAACTCATAATGCATGGCATAGCTGGAATTAAAATACCGCAAACTTTTGCATGGAACTAGAGTCAGTTCCGAATTCAGGTTATTAGAAACATATAGCTTGTTAAATGGTTAGTTCTCTAAATTTTACATTTACATACAGTGGGTAAAAAGAGTTAAGGCACAAACTCTCTGTAAGAACATAAAAAAAAGATTTTTAATGCTACTTTAATAATAAATGATGCTGTTTTTGCATGTTTACTTTAAAAGTTTTACAGGTTTGCTTTAGGAACAACATCAAAAAACTGGAAACGAAAGAAATTTCACAACTTTAACGTAAAATTTTTGACAGGCGATCAAAAAAACGTTAAGGCACTACGCTGTTTTAACTGAAATTATTTGCAATTCCTGGAAAAAAATACCGTCGAATGTACCTAAAATCATGAAAATATGATATTTCTATTCAGACTAGCTCGAAAAGTGTTTTGTAAAAATGAATGTGAAAACGAAATCAGTATGTGCAAAAATTCGCGAATATATTGTGGGACGTTGGAAAATATGAATGTCATATTTTGAGATTGGAATATTAATCAAGAAATACAGTGAGAAATGTAATAACAAAATATAAATCGTTTGAAACAAAGCGCCGGCCAGAAAGACCTAAAATCTTATCTGAGCATGAAAAAGTGTGGATTTTCAGAGAAGTTAAGAAAAAACCTAAATTAGGCCTCCCTGTTTTACTACAAATTAAGTTGAAAGTACGAGTTGAAAAGGAAGTCTCTACTAAAACTATTCGAAATGTAGTAAAGAAAGCGGGTTTTAAGGGCAGAGTGTGCCGAAGAAAACCTTATATAAGTAAAAAAGAAAATCATCAAATTCGTTTTGCTAAAGAGTACGTAGAAAAGTCAAAATCATTCTGGAAGTCCATAATTTTTGTTGATGAAGTAAAACTTAATCTTTTGCCAAAAGCCTAATACAGAGTTTAAAAGGAATCATACTAGTCCCACGGTAAAGCACGGCAGAAGGAGCATTATTTATTTATTTATATACGGAAAAGTTGTCCATTAAAGCAGTAACTACAATAAATGCAACTTAATACTAAGTTAAAATAACTTGTAATAATGCATAAATTGAAAAATTTATAACTAAATAAATTAGTAATTAATAACACATTCAAGAAATAGTTCAAGTTGCCTAAAACAGCTTTTATCATATTAACCCTAACATCAAACGAATGAGCATAGCCCCATAATTCACTATCTGTGCGCTTCATGCATTCTAAAGGGGAGTGGAGGCTAAAATTAATTTTATAAATGTGAAGATACCTTTTAGCAATACCTTTTATATCAGGTATAAAACTAAGGAGAGGCATCGATATTTACACCCTGATCTTTCACATAGCAAACATAGTTAAGTGGAAGAACATTCATTGATAAGATTCAAGTGATAAGATGAAAGATAATTATGATCAGTAAACAAATTAGTGGAGATTGATTTACCACTTAAAAACCATGCTGGTTGTAAAGAATTAGAGGCCTTAAAATTGAAACGTTGAAATCGGTTACGAGACTTTCGAAAACTTTAGGTATTGTTGATAGAATACAAATTAGGCGGTAGTTTCGTACATTTGATCTCTGCCCAGATTTAAACACGGGTATTGCAAAACTTAATTTCCACATATTCGAAAAAACGCCACAATTTAACAACCTATTGAATCCATGCAGAAGTGCTGGGGCCAAATTAAGAGCATAATTTTTACTAATGTTCGAAGAAGAACATTAGTGTTAAAACCGATCTGGCCACAAATTCATATTTCTATATATATATATATATATATATATATATAAATATATATATATATATATATATATATACATATATATATATATATATATATATATATATATATATATATATATATATATATATATATATATATATATATATATATATATATATATATATATATATATATATATATATATATATATATATATATATATATATATATATATATCCCTCCGAGAACACACCTATTTTTTCGATCATTGAGAACAATTGGCGTCAAATTGACCCCAACCACTTTTGAACGTCTATAGAATCGCCGCCACCGAAGATTTTCATTTGAAAAAATTTGTAGATGTAGATTGAGGTTTTTATTAGTAGTTTTCGTTCATAAGAAGTGCCTTAAATGTCCTAAACATACCTAAAAAAAATTTGCGAAAAAACAGTTTTATCGAAAATCAGCTTTTTTGCAAAAAAAAATCGTAACTTTGTCAATTTTCAATATTTTTGGCTAAAAATTTAGGGGGATACACTCAAGGTATGAAAATAACAATAAAAAATTAGCCCTATAGTGACCATTCAAAAACAAAGGATTTATTTTGCATATTTACCGTGGCGATTGTGAGGATTTTAAAATGTACACATTCAAAATAAGTCATGACTTTGTCAGTTTTTAATATTATGAGCTAAAAATGAACACGGGTACTCTCAAGACATAGTTCAATAATAAAACTCTATATAAAGGGTTGCAATAAAAGGTGTGATCATCTGAATAATCAGATTCTGATTGCTCCGAGACATGGTCGTCTTCGGAGGAATCACTGTCGCCAAAATTGCTATCATTGTCTTCAGCTAACAAACTATTGCGTACACTAGAACGCAGATTATACGTCTTATTGTTAAAAACAAAAAAAAAGCTCTTGGAAACCTATTTTTTGGCTTTTTTAAGTTAATCTATCGATTTATTAAGTAAAAAAATTGAATTTTTACCTCAAAATTGACGTCGAGTACATATGGGGTCTATTTGACCCCTTAATCTGCTTCAAAGGCTTCTCAACGACTTGAGACTGTGTGCGAACGGTGTAAAATGATAGTCAAGACACAGAAATACACTAAGGGGCCTATAGTACCCCCTTTTCCCCGCAGGCCTAAGCGCTGCGATCGGTCAAAAATGTCACTGGGGTCAATTTGACCCCCTGTGTTCTCGAAGGGATATATATATATATATATATATATATATATATATATATATATATATATATATATATATATATATATATATATATATTTATATATGCATATATATATACATATATATATACATATATATATATATATATATATATATATTTATATATGCATATATATATACATATATATATACATATATATATATATATGCATATATATAAACATATATATATATATATATATATATATATATATATATATATATATATATATATATATATATATATATATATATATATATATATATATATATATACCTCTTAAAAAAATTTCAGTGAAAAAATCTCAGGAACGCGCCATCCGATTGAACTGAAATTTATAGGATACATTGGTGTATATGTAGAATAGGGCCAGGTCTCACAAAAAGTTAATGATCTTTAACCCTTTGGCGCCGGCGGCCATTTTAATGATATTTTAAATATACCTATTATTCTGTCGAAAAATATCTTTTGCAAAAATAAAGTCTATGTAATGAATTCTAAACGTGTTTTATTTGAAAATTTTTTAAATTTTTTAAATTTGAAAATTTTTGACTTGCGATATCTTTTTACTTGATTATTAGATCATTATGAAACTTAAAAGACATATTAACGTTGTTAACTTGCACACTTTAATAGCTTTTGATGGACGTGGTGGCAACCCTTTCGTTACAGCAAGCACTGAAATTGAAAAAACTCAAACCATCGAATCTCCTAAAAAGTGTCCGTTTCTTACAATAAAAACCACTTTGGATACAAATCTTATGATTTACCTACACAGTCAAAGTAAAATTTTGGAAAATTCATGTCGGACAAAAACGGTTACCCTTTCCCAGTTAACCTACATTTTTAACCTACATTTTTAACTTTTCACAGGAACTCACGAACCAATAATCAGATACAGCTGAAATTTAAAGAATACATTGGACTTAAATAGGACTAGGTTTTTGAATTGCGGGGAACTCTGTGCCAGTGGTGTCATCTTGAAAAATTACAAAGAATAAAAACTGCTTTTTGCCCAATGGATTCTGATTGAGTTTTCAAATTTTCATGAAATTACCACAGTAGCTGATCCTTACTCTAGGCCATGTTTGGTAGAAAGTTGGTTGAAAAATTCGATTGGTGCTGCCAGCTATGGGAATTTTTGTGTCTTGAAAATTCGCTCATGAGAATAAAACTTTTTTCCCTATAACTTCCAGTGCAGTCATGAAATCAATACGAATTTCATACAATTTATGGAACCTATTGTAGGCATTATTCAAGCCGAATTTGGTTGAAAAGCCACGACAGGGTTGCCAGCTATTGCTGGTTTTTGTTTTTTTTGCAATATCTTTATTTAGCGATTTTTCGTAAAATTTTCAAATGGTAATGATATTGTAGTGACAATAAACAGCAAATTCTAGGTTTTCGATTATTTGAAAAATTTTAAATTTCTTATACTCCTATAACTTCGAATGCAGTCTTCGGATCAAGACGAATTTCGCAGAGTAGGTTAACTTCAACGTGAAGCAGATGTGATATATTTTTGGCTTTGATACTGGTAAATGATTGCCAGCACGAATCGGTAGTGCTTTTTTTTTGTATCAATAAATGCTTACAGCTATGAATGCTAGCAAACATTTACAATGAAAATAAATAACCAATGTTTCAGTTGCCAAAGTTCTGCAAATTTTTCGAATCTCAGCCCCAAACACCAACTTCAGTTACAGTGCTGCAGGCACTGAGCATTTTCTTCATTGATGTGCTGCTTTCAAAGTTTTGTGAAATAAACAATTGAAAACGAATATAATTAACAAGTGTTTTGCTCTCATAAACTTTGAAATTCATGCCAGTGGTAATATCTGAAACCTTTCAACCATATGAGTTATAATGCATTCTTAAGACCAAAGTAAAACGTGGCGTTTGAAACAGTTTGGCTGTAATAAGCAGCTCGTGTGGTAGAATATGCACTCGAAATCTGCACGACTATTCTACTCTTCTTCGCACATTAGTGTTTCTAGCGGTTCAGGTGCGCTAGAGTTTTTTTTTAAAATACAGGCGTAATTTCATCAGGTCCGACATTCTTACTGACATCCAAAGACGATAGTTTATTGATAACACTATTTAAATCGATTACAAAATTTGAAATAGTTACATTATCGGTAGTAGGTGGACTATAGTGGGATGAAGAATCACTAAAGGCTTTAAAAAAAAGGATGCAAACATGTCTGCTATTATTTTTTTATCTGAGCTGAAAATACCATCCGTAAACAGCGTCTTTGGAAGTGATTATTCTTTCCTCCTAGAGTCGACGAAATTCCAAAATTATTTCATGTTTTGGAGTATTGATGACTCCAGTTCGCGAAAATAGCTTTTGGAGTCTAATCTTAGTAATCCTTTACAGTCAGCTTGCAACTTAGAGAAATTATCAAAATCATATAAAGAATTAGTTTTTTTTATATTTTAAGCGAGCAAATTTTTTCTTCTGAATTGGTTTTTTTAACTCCATAGAAAACCAATCAGGAAAAGTCGGCTGTGTCTATGGAGCTGTGTGGGGACATCTGGTCCAGGAAACATAGAATTTGTGATCGTTACGATGGATCAAACGTGCCACCTAGGTATTTTTAGAAGAAATATTAAACAAAGTGCTGAGAATTTGGGCATTTTATGTAATTTTAACCTGTACCAGAAGAACTATCCGAAGCACAATTCGGAGCAATGTTGCCTTTGGGTTATATATAACTGTCCGAATGTTATCAAAACTCCCACTCAGTCGCCGGACTTAAACCCGATCGAGCATTTATGACACCATCTTCAAACCAGAGTTGCAGTGCGAAAGGTAAAGAATAGCAAAGGGTTCCAAGATATTATTGATGACTGAAACAAAACGTCAACCTTTTTCTGCGAAAAATTAGTGAAATTGATTCCGAGACGATTGCAAAAAGTGATAAAAAATAAGAGGAAGAGCTATAAAGTATAAGTGCTTTGTAAGTAACCTTTCTTGAAATTGATAACTGTAAAATAATTTCAGATAAAACTGCGTTGGACCTTAACTTTTTGCTACTTTGGATCATGGACTACGCTGTTTTGAAATTGGTTTCGTTTCCAATTTTTTCGATATTGTTATTTATTAAATATAAAACCACCACCATCTATTATTACAGTAGCATTAAAAACAAACTTTTTGTTCTTCTGAGAGTTTAGAGCCTTAAAGTTTTTTACCCACTGTATCTTGAAAAATTATGCTCCTTGATGTAACTTTTGGAGATAATTTGATCCTCAATGTAGGCTTCAAATTTTTATTCAGAGCCTTTTAGTTAATTCGATTTCAACAAACCTGTAAGTATTGAAAATTGCCAATAAAAGTATCGATAATGAAATGTTTTACGAAAAAAATATCTTTGGTTCGTTGTCAAGAGACCAGAACTTAGTTGATCTTTTGAACTTGTAAAGTGCTGGCGATTAAAAAACTTTGGACAATTTTTATCCTTAATTTAACTTTATGGCTCTTTGTGACGCTGCTAGTTGCTTGGATAAGAAAGATATCTATCCTATAGTGACGTGTGCTGGTTTTTGTTCACAGACGTTCCATTCTAAATATGTTTCTCTGTCGGGAAAGTGCACTGATGTGATCTCCAAACGAGACTCGGGGGTGTATTGGTTTTGCGAGAAATGCAGAAAGCACTCTATGGTGTCCTATGCTTCACGTCTTCGTTCCGCTAAGTCAGCTATTGATGTTTTATTTCGATACCTTGCTAAATTGTCTAATGATTTTCGTTTCACTAGCAATGAGGTTGTTATGTTAGTTTGTGTTGCCAACATTGAACAGCTTTCAACATCTTCACTCTTAGGTCTGAATGAAGACTGCGTTTTATCTAGTCATTCTGGACTCCCGACAGCTACGCGTACTCGTTCGCGGATACAACCAACAACATCGAAGCGTCAGTCGCAGCCTCAGCTGCAACCATTAAAATTATTAATGCCATCATCTGTTGCGCTCAATACATAGAAGTGTCTGCAGCCGGGGAGTCATATGAAGCCTCCGAGCATGTCTACAAATAATCTTGAGGTCCTTTCCTACTAGTGAACTAAGTCTACTAGTCCTAGGAAGAGAGCGAGTCAGCCATCGGCCATCATACTAGTTCCTGTGACTCATCCTGTGAATTTTACAAATGTCTCACTAAATCTTCCCCATACCATTCCTCTATTAACAGTTGTAAGTCCACCGTTACAAATATCTGAATCGCGGCTTGCATACCTCACAATGGCTGAGGACATTAAATCGTACGTTTTGGCAAGGCTGGGCCACGTTCCTTCGCTTCTTACGTGTACGAAATTGACAAAGGACAATCTAGATAGCCAAACTATGCTTAGTTTCGAATTCATTTAAGGAGATTATTCCAACACCTTGAAAAAGCTTTCGCATGAATTCATCGCGGAGCTTTCGAAACTAGACTCATCAACAAACTAAGCGTGTATTACCAGAATGTTCGTAGTTTAAGGACCAAGCTGAATATGCTTAATCTGTCTTCTTCTTTGTCTTCTGATCTAATTACTTGCCTCACGAAAACGTGGTTAACTGGGGATATTTATAATAACGATAATTTCCTATTTCATGCTGTTTTTGATTGTGATCATGACCGTACTGCGTCCATTAAAAAAGACTGTGGTGGTGATGTTTTAGTAACCATCCATAAGTCTCAGCAAGGAATACTCTGTCATGACTTCCATCCGTCTCCTCCTGTTGATTGTGTTGTTGTTCGTGTTTCCCTGGCCCCCTCTAAAATTCTGGTTATTTCTTTGCTTTATAATCCATGTAGTTCCTCTGTTAGTGCTTACGACCGATTTTTGTCGAGCTCTCCAGTTTCCTCAATAATCGTTTTCCTTTTGCTTCATTTTTAATTTTTGGGGCTTTAACTTACCGAGCCTAGTGTGGAATGCTAATTTTATGTCCCTCCTTTACTAATATTTCAGTAGCTACCTCTTCCTTCCTGTTTTTATGTTCACTGTCTTAATTGAACACAGTTCCTTATATGAAGAATAAAGCTCTTGACCTTATTCTGTCTAATATTCCCTCACTTAACATTACTGTCCTAGCTGATGCAATGCCCTTGAAATTTCCGTTTTCTTTATGTCTATTAAGTCTCCCTCTCGTCCCTTGCGTTTTAATTACCATAAAGGGACTTTGTTAAGATGGAGAATGAATTCAACTCAACTGACTGGTACTCCTTCTGCCGCGGTCTATCAGTTAATGAACTCACGATCCGTTTTCATGATTTCCTCTCCAGCCTCATCACCCGTATCATTCCTTCCAGTCGTCTCCGCATATCAAATTATGTTCCTTGGTTTCGGCAGGGTGTGATAGCTGCTCTCAGGGTAAAAGATGCAGCTCGCACTAAGTTCCGTGCTTTGGGCTGTCAGATTACTTTGAATTCTCAAAGCTTCAATCAGCTGCCAAAACTGTCGTCAAACAGACTATGCGTGATTATTTGAATAACATTGATCTATCTATCCGTTCTAACCTTCTTATGTTCACTCCTTGACAAATTCTCACCATTTCCCCGATTCAATGTTCTTTAAGAGTACTATTGCTACTAATCATCAGGAGATTTGTGGTCTCTTTGCAGTCTGCTTTTCCTCTTCTTTTCCGAAATAAAATCCGAGCACCTTTTATGATTCCCCACATTTTCCTCTACCATCCATTTCGTGTATCTAAACTTACCCCCTGCAAATTGAGTCCTTACTCCAAGGTCTTGATTTTAATGCCGGTTGTGGTCCTGACGGTATTCCGAACCTGTTCGCCAAACTTCTTTCGTCGTACTTTTATGCTCCTGTGTCTATTATCTTCAATCTTAGCTTCTCCTCTGGCTCCTTTCCTCTGCTCATATTTCCCCGATATATAAATCCGGGGACCCAAGTTGTATTTCCAATTAACGTCCAATTTCTCTCCTTTCTTGTTTTAGTAAAGCACTCCAAAGTGTTGTTTACAATGGGCTACTTCCTATATTTTATCCTTTCCTTGCTCCTGCACAACATGGGTTTGTGAAAGGTAGACTTTACACTTCTAACCTCTTAACATTCACTAACTTGGTCGCTCCCGCCTTACACCAGCAAAAGCAAGTTAATGTGGTTTACACTGATTTTGCTAGGGCGTTCGACTTTGTTGACCACAAGCTCCTTTTATCAAAGCTCCAAAGTTATGGGGTATCTGATCTACTATTGTCCTGGTTTTCATCATATGTTTCTGGTCGCAGCTGTGATGTATCTGTGAATTCACGCTCGTTTTCGCCATACTGCCCTCTTTTTGGGGTTCCTCAAGGCTCAATACAGGCCCCTGTTGCCCCTGTTATTCCTGGCATTTATCAACGATCTCCCTTCCGTTATCCATTTTCCCTGTCTTCTATTTGCTGATGACTTTAAGATGTTCAGAGTGATTGATTTGCATGATGATTGTCAACAGATCTTTGTGGTTTGAGTGAGTGGTGCTCAAGGAACTTTCTTACTCTGAATATTTCTAAATGTCGGCTTATGTCTTATATTTGTAAATGTATCATCTAACCATTTCCTACTCCTTATCCGGATTGCTTCTTGCGGCTGTTAACAAAATACTTCCATCCATCTGTTCTTGTCTCTTGTGCGTAGCATCGTCGAATTCTGTTATCAGGTATGGTCTCCCCATCTCGTATATTTAAATGATGCCGTAGAGTACGTGCAGCGTAGATTTACACGCTTATTATTGTTAAAGTTTCACATACCCTATTGTGAGTATACTGTTCGTTTGTCCTTACTCCAAATTCCCTACTGAAAGTCTCGTCAAGTGTTCCTTGATGACTGTCTGCTCTTCAGGTTCCTCCACTGTCCTATGCTATTTGACCTTGGCACAAAGCTCTTATTTCGCGTGACTATTGGCGCAGATAGATCATCGGCAGTGTTCTTAATACCGCTTGAGAGAATTGATGTTCTGTTCCATTCGCCGTTACTGTGTATCCCCAGCAAATACAATGAATTACAGTTTGGTCCTTTGTCACTAACGTTTTCTTGTTTTAGACGGCATATCAAGGCCTTAATTCTTGAAACTTCTTAAAATTTTTGAATTTTTTCGTTTAAACTTTTGGCTTATCTTTCTAACATACTGTCTTTCACTATATTTCACTTTCACTATATATGTGTTATGTATATTTCTATGCATAAGTATATTATTTTTTGTATTCTTTATTCTATATAATTAGTACATCCGTTGTTTTTTTTTATTGCTTTGCAATCTTAATTCACCTTAGTTCTTTTTTCTTGCTGTATTAATTTTATGAATTATTTAATGAATTATCTTTGTTTTTCTTATTCTGTTTTTGTAATTGAGTTCGTTGTTGTTAAAACAAAAATTAATAAATAAATAAATAAACTAGCTCCCGTTTTATGCTATACAACGAAAAAAAACAAGAATTACCTCTGACATTGAAAGTGTCACAGGTCTTACGCAGACATCTGTGCTACCGCCAGCTTCTTTCCTATTATTAATATCTGTTAGCATTGAGATCTGTATCGTTAGCTCTGCAGTAATTCACACGCAGTCGGTTTTAGATATGATTGGCCAGAAACATGTGACTTAAAAATAAACAACAGAAACAGCTCCTAATAAAAATCAACTATATGCATGAAATATTTAATACGCATCGGACTGCCCTCATTGGTTCGCAATTAATGTTTGTTAAATTTTCGATTTTTCGGCAAATGGAGTTCCATTGTCGCTACACCCTTATGCATGATCAAACGGACAAGAATGTTTCACACAAACAGACTTTGTGCTGGAGCTCTCAAATTATGTTAATGGGCTTCCCATGCCATTTTACTTGTACATAAAGCAGACGGTTTTTATTCTATTTTCCCTTTCGTACCGCAGAAAGTGGAAGACTTAAATTATTTTCACATTTGAAGTTCCCAAGGTAGAGGTGAATTGAAGATAATACCGTCATTCGTTTGCGACCATAGTCTAGAAGACTATGTATGGCAGACTATACGTATGGCAGAACGCAATACATGTACATTTGAATCTGCATATCTCTCAATTCTAAGCCTAATATAAACTAAATACGGTCTTTTTGTTTGTTTGTCTAGACCAAATTGAGAGATGTGTTCCTGAAAATTGTGGATATATCTTATTAAGGTTTCCCATTCAATTCCAATTAGGTATTAAATGAAGAAACAAATACACCTTGGCAGTAATTTTGACCGTGAAAAGATTAAAATCCTACCTAGATCAAAATTTGCATAGTATCTGCTATTTATGTGTTTGCTTGTTACATTATTAATCGTGAAATGATAAGGGCGTATTAAAACTATCATCTGCAAATGCTATGACTACCTATGTGTGTTTACACCTCTATACATGCATGAATTTCTGACAATGGAATTGCTTTGAAAATAAAAGCACTTGTTGTGCACACTATTCAAGGCTAAAGAAGTTCAAATGCCTTAAATAAAAAACCGGAAGCACTTTTCCTTTGTTTGCTGAAAACGAATTTTTTTTCAGTTCGTGGAAGAGCTAAGCGCATGTGTAGATGCTTCAATTAGAATTTATTTGAATTCTAAATTAAAAAAAACATTCACATAGTTTCTGGAAATAGTCAAAAAATATGTTTGCTAATATTTTCCAATGTTGATTTTAATATCTGTTCATCAATCTACATATTTTTGCATTTAGGTACTGACCGTGATAGCTGAAAAGTGTACTTGACCTTTTAGATTCATTTCCATATTTCTCAGATTATTTTGAGTGTATGCCATTTCGTTTGAAATTGTAAGTATTGCTTTTATAAATTCAGCCGATTGTTGTTTGAAGATGAAATCAAAGGAGCATTTAAAAAATAACCGGCCAATAACTTAGGTGTCATTACTATGTAATTTGAAGTAATTTAATGTTGTCGCAAACGTGTATTACTTTGAAAACATTTCGAACAACAGCTAGCATTGGTATGCAATCAAGATACGGGTACACTAGTCGAAATTGAAAAGTGTTTCATCTAGAAAAATCTCACTTTGTTATCAGGCAAGATGCATTAGCTCTGACTTAAAATTTGCTAGCATATTAGTTCTTTTTTTTAAATACCAATACTTCTACCGTTTACATAAAACCAGAAGTATAAATACACAATATTTTGTTTCAAACAAGCACAATGGGGTCAGCTTCATTGCAGAGCCTCATCTTCCTAGCAGTAGTAAGCCACTTAGTCAAGAAACAAGCAATTATAATTATCATCATCCCCCGAAAGGGAATTGGGTAGGAAGGGAATCACCAAACTACACTCTCGACACATTGAATTCAGGAAAATAAAATATTTAGTGGTAAAAAGAAAACGTACATAAGACAAATGAAGAATATAAGCAATAAGATAGAGTTAGTTGATGGGAAGTTAGTGGAACACATGAAAAAAAAACCATGCAAAGAAGAATAAAAAGCTCTTTCATAATATAAATAAAAATTAATTGAAGTATTTTTCAGGAAAAAAAACGAGAGAAAAAGCTAATCGACCGAAAAAGAAACAAACAAATTGAGTAAATTAGGACATATTCCGAACATATGAGAGAACGTTATTTTTTAAAGTATTTTTAAACACTGATGATGTTCGAGGTAGAGGACCATGGTTAATGCTATTCTGCTGACGAGACAAACGCAAAAGTGGGGAAAAGAAATACGTGTCGGTACGGACGAATGTAACATCAAAGTTAAGTAATATTCTACTAGAACGGCCCGATTCTCTAACAGAAAGTTGAATGGTATGAGGGGATCAAGATAATCTATGTATTCTGATGTTAATGCGGATCTCACTTTTATTAATCTGCTTGAATACTATGTAACTAGTTTTACAGGTATTGATTGTAAGCCTGTTTCTTAAAAGCCAGGACCAATGAACAATTAAATCATTTTTTATTTGTCGCTCACAGAAGCTCAGCAGAGTTGGCAGAGAAGAGCAAAAGAGTGTCATCAGCATAAATAATATATTTTCCGGTCAAAAAAGAGAAATTTAAATTATAAATATAACGTAAAAATAAAGTTGGCCCTAGAATTGACCCTTGAGGAATACCAATGTTAACTATTCGTTGTTTACTTATTTCATCATTAAATCTATCTAGGATTTCTCTGTCTTTTAGGAAACTATCAATCAACGCCAGTGCGGAGCTTCTTATTCCAATTTTGCTTAGGTTTTCTAACAAAGTGAAATGATTAGCCGTATCAAAGGCTTTCGCTAAATCAATAATTAGTGCAGCTACATATTTATTCAAATCAAGTTCACAATTAATGAATTGTAAGGCATCTGCTATTGCTGATGTTGCATTACTTTTTTCTAGAAAATTATATTGATGTATATCAAATCCTACACTATTTTCTATAAACTTTACTAATCGTTTATTGATAATTTTTCCGAAAATGTTGCTAAACGAACTTGTTCAAGCAATCGGCTTGTAATTAGAAGGATCTAAATCGTCACTTGATTTATGAATAGGTACTATCATGGTATCTTTCAGTTCTGTAGGGAATTCAACTTTGCTAATATGATTATGAATGATTGCAGAAATATAAGGTAATATTTGAGTAGCAACTAATTTCAAGTTTTCGGACGTTATTCCAACAGTTCCAGATGAAAAATTTTTCGATGAGTTAATTTCGACAAATAATTCACCAGGATCAGTAGGATCGAAAAATAAGAGATTTTGAATTCAACGGAATGTTCTGCCTTTCGAAATTGCCAAATTTAAGCTTCGCTTTTAAGTCCTCAGAAAGTTTCTCACCTATAGAGCTGAAATGATCAATGCTATTTTTGGCATTGGTGAGAGAGTTAGATTTGCTTATATTATTGCTAAACAAGAGTTCTTGATTAATGAATTTCCAAACTTTCCTAACGTCATCCTCAGCAGAAACAAGTTATTTTCTAACTTAGTTTTTGTTAGCAATTCTGATCATGGAATCAATTCAAGGATCTGTAATGAGAACTAAGTTTGGCATCATTTGAATGCAGTTTCATTCTTTCATATAACATTTTCTTTTTTTCCATTTCCTTAATTAAATCTATCGCAATCCCATTGTTGTCTCTCCTAACTCTGATTTCCTTACTAGTTGAGGCCGACTGTTTTGCATCTTGAATAATAGTAATTATGTTTTTAAAAGAAATTTCACCATGCGTTTCACTAAGCTTCTTTAGCACCGAGTCACCATATATTTGTTTATCTAAAACTGAAATTTTCTTTATAACAATAGATTGCAGTTGCTTTTTAATACCATATGCTGTTATATACAAAGTATGGTGAACTAAATCTGGCTATTCTGAGTATTCTTCGTTAAGAGCAACAGATTGACGGTAAATGTTACATGATCTAACAAAGTAGCTAAGCTTGATGTAATTCTGATAGGGTTACAATTTAGCAGTACCGCATTATTCATTGCCAACATCTTATTATAATAAACATACACTATTGCTTATGGTGATGGCATCTATATTGGTATCGCCGACAACTATCAAGTTACTAAACCTTTGATACAAAGTACCCACATAGTCTATAAAGTCATCAGTATCATCATGCTGGGTTCTATAGAAAGTTCCTAAGTGGATTTTGATATCTACTATCATAACGAACCGGATTATACTGAATCCTTTTATTTATGTGAATAGCAGTGCCACCTCCTTGAGCATGATCTATGCAGTTATGGATTGCAACGAATCTATCTAAGTTAAATAAGCCAATTTCAATTCAAGTAATCCATGTCTCATTAAGAATCACTGCATCGAACGTGGGCTTAGAATCACAGAATATCTCAAGGTCCGTAAATTTATTCCTTAAACTTCTTATATTCGGGTAAAATAATTCTGGACTCATATTCTTCATGATTATATTTCCGTAACCACGTAATTAATTTTTCTTTGAACCGATGTTTTCCTCTTGATATATTCTGGACATTCTCTACTAAACGATGGATGTGAAGAATTGTTACAACCAGCCAGTAAGCAGTTCCTGCATTTGAGCATTTGCGAGTGCAAACATATGTGCTATGGTGTTCTACACATTTCGCATACACATCTATCTGGCTTTTGCAATGAATTGCTGTGTGGCCAAATATGTGGCACTTCTAACACCTACTAATATGTATGTCTTTTTTATGCAAAGGTGAATCCGATTGTTTCAAAAGTAACCGAATATTTTTTGGTCCTTTTATTGTGTCGGCAATAAACAGCCCTAATGCCACCTTCAGTGGACTCAACCGAGTAACACTTATTAAGAGATTGTATGACTTATTAAGAGAATGTACGGGTCTCATCGACAGAATTATTTATAATTTCAATATATTTCTTGTCCTAAATGGGTAATTAGCCAATTACTATGAAACAGATTTTGGGATATGATACTAAGGAGGTTTGAAACAATGAAAGCCAAAAATGTTGTGCAGTGTTACACCTATTACACATTTGTTTAACGTTTCAGAATAAACCTAGTTACTAAAGATCTATAGTCTTATTGCGGTATTCTAACATGTGCGCAAGACGTACACTAGAGTTTCTGAGAATACTTGTGAATACTTAATCATAATTGTTCTACCTTTAGTAATATATTTTTCCCGAGCATACTCCAAATGAAAGTACCTCCAATCTTAGTGTGGAAATGAATCAGTTCAATGCGAATGCGACGAAGGTCTTTTGTAGCTCGCTATTGCAGAATTTCGCCTGAGGCGTAGGCTTCCTCAGAACTAGATTACTGAGCTTAAATTTCTCACCACTTTCCAAATTTTCTTATATCTTACTGGCCTTTTATTATCTCCTCTGTAAGTTTACGTGACCAACTAGCTACTTTATTAAGGCAGACAGTTCTTGACTGCATTGAGCAATAAATCAACAAATATTGTAACATAATCTCTTCAGGTTACTGTCTTAAGTTTTTCCTTTTGGAAGCTTAATTTCGATAGACTACGTTATATGGAAAAATATAGTAGACATGAAACAAATTCAAACTGCATTCCGGAAAATATTGTTGCGTTTGCAATCCTTGAATTGAAGTGTTAAAAGTCGAAAGCTCTCTATGTGGAGTTGCATAGTAAATACAGCCTAATGATTTTAAACAATGCATGGATGGTTGTAAGGTTTTAGGCTTTAAGCTATGAATTGAAATCATTGAGTATCCACAACAAATTTTCTAAATAAATATTTGCTGAAGCAAATCATTCGGTGTTTAAATTTACTGGCTCAACTTTATCTTTCGATCGTTATGCTAGAGCTCCTGTTATTCGAACGTCTAAAATATTTGCTATCGTTCGAATTTCAAGAAACAGAATGTAAGTCGAGCTGTAAGATTATTAAATGAATTCGACATCAATGCAGTAAGTGCAATAAGGTATGTCAATTGAAGTCAGAAAACGTAGCTTGTTGGCTAAGATTTTTACGTAACTCTTACCGTTTTGTTACTAATGGTATTATATCCGTTTGAGCAAGATTTCGTTTTTATGTTAGCCAATGTATTTTCACTTTGGGAAATTTTGTTTTGTTTCAACTAAGTCACAAAGTCACAAAGTTTTCGCGACATACATATCTATATATATCTATTTCACGATCATGTTGAATTATTCAGTAGGTAAGGAGACACTTTGAAGCTTAAGAGCTCCCTAACTAATAGCATATTTCACTTTTGACTACAATATTTTTCGTCTGGTCTCCTTGTTGAAGTAGAACAGCAAGCTCACCATGAACTTCACAAGCGCACAATCTTAGGTTTTTAAACATCCGCGCACTTATAGATATGATTTAATTAACAAAACTATCATAAGATCAACGATAATATTCCGATTGACTCGTACGTTAATATTACTTTCAAAAGCATTTTTAATCAATAACAGTGTATAGAATTGTTCTGATCGGTGCGGATAATTACGCCATTGCGGGAAGTACATAACACGTAAACAAAATGTCCCTGCACTAGATTGACAAAAAAATTATATGCGGGGAGCGCGATATTGTGAATGACCACCGATCCGGAGACGACAAGATCTCGAGCAAAACTGTATGCAAAATCGTTTACGGCACGGCAAGCACGGCCGACACGCTTATGCTGCTCAGGTGGTTTTGAACAATTGATCTTCTGTTCATACTTCTGGTTATTGTTGCTGTTAATGAATTCTTAGTATCATCGTTGCTGGCGTTCTTTTTCGTTGCTGCGTCTACTGTTGTCCAAAATGCCATTCAATGTTTGTTGTAATTTTGCAAATGAAGTTATACCGTACCGGGGCTCAGCACTCCCACCACCAGCAAAGCAATTTGTATTCCACCGCGAATCCCCAGAAGTAGTTTTTATCACGGTCATTTTCTTTCTCATTCTTATCGTCGTTATTGACAGCTTCTTGCTGATGTACGGGAGCTAAAAGAGCAGCGCTTCTTTGTCCTTCTAGAGCATTAAACACTTATAAAATGCAGGCGACAACTCGTGTCCGTATTTTTCCCCAGATCGCATGCCATCAAGTGAATGGAAAAACCTGCCGAAAAGTAGTCCAGAACGGAGTCTAGGTTAAGGGGCACAGAAAGTGCTCGATACTTCGGGGATGAAATGCATACATATTCCAGCGTCGAACTGTTCCAGCTCTTCGCTCAGATCAGACCTACCTTTGCGGTGGAAAAATATCGTCAGCGAGATATGTATGTGTGGGAGACGTTCGAAATGAGAAGATACATAAGCAAACACGTCGGGTACAAACGAAGCGGTACTCAACTTACCTGCTTAAACGGGCGGTCCTCATTGTCAGTATAGTCATCCAATCGAGTGTCATTTTATGAATGTTTGAAGGAGGAGCTTCAAACGATCGCATCAATCCATTGTGTTTGGTATGAGTGGTAGTGAATTTTAGGTAGGGAACGTAGCGCGATCGTTGGTAAGATCTTACGATCGCAACCGGCATCAGTGCGCGGATCGGGCGAGATGTGCGTTACTTCTTGGGATTCGGCCTTTAAACAGACCGGTATATTTACGGTGACATATGAGATGAATGGCTGATGCCGCTTTCTTGTTTGGATGGTTATGGATGGACAATCAGATGTAGAGAGATCGAACCGGGGGTTTGCTAGTTGCCTTTCCATCATTCGGATTGGATAATGTTTAGCTGATGGTTATATAGGGAATTGTGTTCTCTCTAATTTGGTGGTGTATGTGAAAATTTGCATTTAAGCCGAATAACTTTGTAAATATGTAAATGGACTGGACGAATGTATTTTTTCCGACTGAATAGGGTAACTGTACTAGTCTCTGAACATTCCACGAAACAAGATTCATATTCTGCCATTTTTACTGATGTTCGAAGAACATTAGTATTAAAATCATATATATATATATATATTCCTCGAGAACGCGCCATCCGATTCAGCCGAAACTTTCAGAATAAATTGGTGTATATGCAGAATAGGTCTAATGTCAATTATATTTAACCCTTTGGCGCCGGCAGCCATTTTAGTGATATTTTTCATATACCTATTATTCCGTCCAAAAATAATTTTTGCCAATATGAAGTTAACAAAATAAATGTTGAAAGTGTTTTAAATGTGAATCAGATAATGTTTTGTAGTTTTTTAACCCCATGTGCGCGCTAGTTGCCTAAAAAGAGAACGGGAAAGTTGCCTAAAAAGAGAACGGGAAAATTTGAAAATTTTTAAATTGCGATCACTTTTGATGGAGCTATTCAATTATTATGAAACTTTCAAAACATATTGATGTTATTTAGTTGTAAATTTGTATTGCTTTCATTGAGCAGGTTGGCAACCCTATAGCTAGGGCACGTGCTGAAAGCGAAAACCTTAAAATTATCGAATCTCCTGAAAAATTATCGTTTTTTTTTAAAATGCCCATTCATAAATAAGTTTTATGCTTTGTCTCTATATTCAAAGCAAAAAATTTGACATTTGACAACGGGCACGCCTGGTAACACTTTCTCAGTTTACCTATACTTTTAGCATCGGAAACTCACGATCCGATAATCAGAATTAGTTGGAATTCACAGAATGTATTGGTTTTCAGTAGGATCAGGTCCGATAGAAGCGATTTTGAAATGCGGGCAGTTTTGTGCCAGTGGTGCAATCTTGGAAAATCACTAAGAAAAATAACTGCTTTTGGCCCTATAAATTCTGATTCAGTTATTCGATTTTGAAGAAATTCACATAGTAGCTGAACCTTAATTTGAACCACGTTTGATAAAAATTTGGTTGAAAAATTCGCTTGGAACTGCCAGCTATGGTAATTTTGGTGTCTTAAATTTTGAAAATTCCTGAGGAAAATAAAACTCTTTGTACACTGTACTCAGTACAGTCATTGAATCATAACGAAATTCAAATGGCAAATTAAACTTTTAGTAGGCAATATTCAGAAGAAATTAAGCTCAAAGCAATGATAGGGTCGCCAGCTATGGCTGTTTTTGTATTTTTATAGGCATACCTGTAGTAAGCGATTTCAGCATAGAATTTTCAAATCGTAGTGATCTTATAGTGAAATAAACATCAAATGTTTAAATATAGGTAATTTGAGAACTTTTGCGAATGGTAACCCTAAATTTCTTTGCATCCCTATAACTTCCAATGGAGTCATCGGATCAATACAAAATTCGCAGAGCAGGTTGACTTCAACGTAAGGCAGATGCGACATATTTTTGGCTTCGTTGATAGCAAAGGGCTGCTAGCACTAGGCCTGTTTGTTATTTTCGTTCCAATAAATGCTTGCATTAAGTATTTTCATCACAAACATTTGCAATGAAAATAAGTTAACATTGTTTAAATTTTCTAAGCTCTGGACATTTTTCGGATGGCAGCCCCAAACACCTTTCTACCGCAATAACTTTCGATGAAGTCACCGAAATTAAAATAAGCTTAGATTCTACTATTACTTAAGGTGGATTAGTTTTAAGTAGGAAAAGTATGTAGTGGTAGAATACACACTCAACATCTGCACAAATCCTCTACTGTTCTTCGAACATTAGTGTTTCTAGCGGTTCTGATGCGCGAGGGATTTTTTTTTAATGATACTTATATACCGTTCAAAATGTCGTTGGACAAAGAGGATGGCTCAGGCGTGTCATTCGATCCACTAATTGGTGCGACTTCAGTTAAGAAGCCCCCCGCTCCCCCGTTTTGGCACGAAGAGCCATCGTTGTGGTTCAGTTAACTAGAGAGCAAGTTCGCAAAGGCGGGCATTAAAAGTTCAGAGACGAAAAATCGCTATGTGGTCTCCTCGCTGGGCTCAGAGCAGCTGAAGGTGGTCAGGGATGTGGTTGCGAGCCTTGATCCAGAATCCTCAAGAGGCCGCTTATATCGTGGCATCTAGCACCTTTTGGCGAATCTTTCGCTTGGTGATCGGCAGCCTTCCCACTTGCTTCATGATATGAAGCAACTGAGAGACTCCGCTATTGGTGAAGACCTGTTGATGACCTTCTGGCTGCAGCGGCTTACAAAGCACACTCAGGCTACTTTAGCTTGCTCTCCGGAAGCCAATCTTAATGAATTCGGCCGGAACGGCTGACAAAATCGCTGAAGTTTTTGTACAGCCATAAGTTAACCTAGTCGCCGTTTCCCCCCAGCAGTCAGAGGAGGCCGTTTTAATCTAGCAGGTCGCTGCATTAACGTGACTTGTCCACTAACAATTGCGGATGCGATCACGTTCAAGGTCCCACCGGAGATCTCATTGGTAGTCACGTCGCTGAAGCGAATCGCAAAGTTCTGATGTTTTTTGTCACCACAACCAATTCGGCTCAAAGGCATTTAAGTGAATTCCTCCATGCGCCTACAAGGCTGGTTCATCTGAACCAAAAACCAAAGTCACCGTCTTCTTCAGACGGCAAGATGACCTAGTCGTCATCTTATAGTTCACGATTCTCCCAGGATCTGTGGGACATTATCTTGTAGATACAGGTGCAGATATTTTAGTGCTTTCAGCACCTGCAACCAGAAAACTTCCACCTTCTCTTCTGCGAATTGCCGCGGCAAATCAGTCAACCATGAACACCTATGGACGAAAGGTGATCAAACTGGAATTGGGAGTCCGTCGTGAGTTCTTATTGGACTTCATCATTGTCGATATCTCTATACCCATTTTAGGCGCAGATTTCCTGTGCCACTATGGGCTAGTCGTCGACTTGGCAAATGCTATCTTTACAGATCCCCTTACTTCGCTTTCATCGAACCGCACTTACGCCTCGAAAACTGAGAGATTTGATGGGGCAATCCTCTGATCTACGGATACATGCCTTTTCCACCAAATAACATGCCATCACGTTCTTCACAGAGATTTCACAACCCTGTAAACACAATGTGACACACCACATATTGAACACAGGCTCTCCAACAGTATTGAAACCACGTCGACTCGCACCAGATAAGCTCATGGCGGCCAAAAAAGAATTTGATTTGCAGCTACAGCAGGATAAATGCCGCCCCTCAAACAGCAGTCTATTTTCTTCACTACACATGGTACGCAAGGCTAATGGGGAATGGCGTCCTTGCGGTTATTTTAGACAACTTAACGTCATAATCGTCCCTGATAGATATTCGATGCCCATTATCCAAGAATTCTGTCATGAAATACATGAGAAAGCTATTTTTCCCCCCTAGACCTGACTAAGGTCTACCATCAAACTCCAGTACAGAAGGTCGATATTCCTAATACTGCCATTCGCACCCGAATGACTTTCGAGCTTTGCGATGCGGCGCAATCGTTCCAACGTTTTATTCATGAAGTCCCACACGGACTAAAATGCTGTTTCATTAACCTCGGCGATATTTTGGTAGCTTCGCCTTCCGAAGAGGAGCATCTTGTTCACTTAGAACAAATTTTCAAACGATTTGCGGACCGTGTTCTTATAATTTACTTGGAGAAATACCATTTCCTTCGACAATTTGTTAGATTTTTAGGTCATGAAGTTTCGTTGAGAGTCACTGAGCCCTCCCCAAATCGGATTGAGGCAATATCTTCAGCTAAACTCCCCAAGACGGCTATAGATAATTTCTATCGACACTTTCTTCCTCACACAGCTGAGAGGCAGCAACCACTCAACGCCTAAATTTCTGGCTCCAAGAAAGATGGTGCTAAGACAATCAACAAGTCAATAGAAGCTCGGAAAGCTTTCGACCAAGTCGAGACTGGTTTAACAGAAGCCACTCTATTGCCCTTCCCGGACTCTAACGCCGAGCTTTGTCTATTCGTAGATGCATCAGATACCGCCATCGGGGCTGCTATACAGCAAAAATGTCAATGCTCTTGGCAACCCCTTGGTTTTTACTCGGTCAAACTTAGCGACGCACAAAGAAAGTATAGTGCATACGACCGCAAGCTTTTAGCGGCTTATTAGGACATTTGTTACTTTCGATACTTTTTGGAGGCTCAGAATATACACTGACCACACACCACTTACTCTTACTTTCAAATGAAATCCAGAAAAGGCCACACCTCGTCAACATAGATGTCTAATTTATATAAGTGCGTTCAATTCTGACATTCGGCAGGTCTCTGGCTGCAACAACGTTGTTGTATGTCTACATGTCCACTTTCTCGTCTCGAAGAATATATTCTCAGTGCTCTTGACTTTACCCAAATTGCCTCGTCCCAAACATCGGACGCTAAGTCTCAGGACTCAAAATTCGATTTTAAAAAACAACCAATCTTTGGCACCAACGTCGAAATTTTGTGTGAAGGGTCGGGCCCAACCATACGACTTTACATTCATAGTACGTTCAGGAAAAAAATGTTCGATTTCGAATACAATATGCTTACCGAATGCTTTAAGGTTATTCACATCGGCATAGTTAGTCTCCTAACATATTCACAGAGATACACATACTGTCTCACCATTATCGACCGTTTCACGGGTACGCCTGAACTAATTCCTTTAGCCAGCATTACTGCCAATGAATGTGTTTCTGCTTTACTTAGCGCCTGGATTGCTAGATTTGGAGTTCCCCATCACATTATCACCGACCAAGGCAGAAAATTCGAGTCAGCACTCCATGCAGAGCTTGATCGGCTCTTGGGCTTTGAACGCAATCGTAAAACAGCGTACCACCCTCAGGCCAACGGTTTCTTAGAAAGATGGCATTGTACTCTAAAATTGCATATCATAGCTCACAACGATGCGTCTGGGACGAGATCGCTACCCTTAATTCTTCTTGGATTACGATCCCTAATCCGAGAAGAATTCACAGCGTCACAGGTACAACGCTTATATGGAGAAAACCCACGTCTTCCTAGTGATTTTCTTCATGAAAATCCTTAGAAGATTAGTCAAACCGACTTTGCCTCCGAACTTTTGGCGACTATGGCAAACTCTAGCCGGCTGACGCAAAACAGCACACAACACTGAAGATATTCATCTTCAAGCAGCTAGACTCTTGTTCTCATGTCTTCGTTAGAGTCGATTCTGTTCGTCCACCACTCCTTCCACCGTACGACGGTCCATTCAAAGTCTGCGCCAGACATTCAAATTACTTCACAGCGGAAATCAGGAATAAATCCGTCAATGTGTCGATTAACAGGGTCAAGCCCTGTTATATGTCATCCTCCATGGAACCTTTCGACAACTATTCTACAAAACAGCAAACATCGGAAACATCGACCACACCATTGCTGTCTTCAGCTCCCGGAAAGAGACCAGCGGGGGAAGGTTTCTTTCGCCTCATAAGCCTTTGTGGCTGGTAGAACCACAAAAGTGCCACTCTCGTACGCCTCACGATAGCGTGAGAAACGCTGGCAGGGAAGTATTGTCGATACACAAACACATTCCGCTACTCACAATATTACATTCCACTTTTCATCACACTACTTAAGACAATTATGAATTATAAAAACAAAATAGTCTTAAGAGAAAAATGTTGTGGTCAAAATATTTTTACGAAGTAGAGAATTGAATTTTTACGTGGTTTAAAACATTTAAGTGCTGGAATTGTTTATTATAAAATAATAACTTTGAAGAAATTGATGTGTTTTCTGATTAAAACCTAGTTACCAATTTCTAAAAATCCGTTAAATTTAGTTTTAGATAATAATAAAATATTTTCCTTTCACTAAAATTTTTAAATGGAAGAGCCGAATAAGACACATTTTTTCAATAGTCAATCTACTACGAAGTTCATAGATTTTTGGAAATTAGTAATAATATTTTCAACATTTATACAAAAAGAAACCTTTTTATTGACTATTTAACAAAACTACCTGGATTTTTGTAGAAAAAACATAAACAGACAGTCTTCTCTGTGTTCAATAAAATCAAATTAAATGCATAATAAATGTTTTTTTATCAAAAAACATTTGTGAGATTTCATCAGATCAACAGCTCTTGCAAACATCATTTAATTCTTCACTAGTGCATTGTTCATGGAACCAACTTTTGCAGTCTAACCACTGAATTCATTATTCGTTAGGCTTACTATTTTTATTCTACTCCAAACAACATAGACAAAAACAGTCATTATCCATATCATTGTCACTGTTTGATTTTGTTAGTAATACTGATTTCGGTTTCTTTTTTCCTTTTTTTATTTCTAAAAGAATACCTTTTTTGCTTTGATTCTTCAAAAACTCGTCTCTTTATGTTTGTGGATTTCCTCTTTACTAATGTTTGAAGAAGAAAAATAGTATTAAAATCACTTTGGCTCAAAATTCATACTTCTGTACATATATAAATATGTATATGTATAGATATATATATATATATATATATATATATATATATATATATATATATATATATGTATATATATATAAATATAAATATATATATATATATATATATATATATATATATATATATATATATATATATATATATATATATATATATATATATATATATATATATATATATATATATATACTATATATCATCAAAAAGTTTCAGTGACAAAATCAACAAATAACTTTCGCAAAAATGCTACGGCAGCTATTGAAAGTGAAACCCTTCAAACCATCGACTCTCCTGAAAAATAT
>OX376376.1:11673817-11716008 GCA_947369275.1 Nemotelus nigrinus | reverse complement strand
GGTCCAAATGCTTACTCGTTTAAGAGTTCTAAAAGGTGTGCTTCTGTGCTATTAGGGTGGAAAGACAGACTAAAAAATAAAGTGATTTGGCCAATTGGTTACATAATACTTGCATTTGGAGGTTAAAAATCATAATCCATTTATGCGCTTTGTAAAAGCATTAAATAATTAGTGGATCGTATAAACGGTTTCATGGTGTTTATCTCCCAACAAATCAGCAGAGGCATATTTAAAAAAATCAAATGTAGGGAACTAAACTCGATTGAGCACTCTCAATAGATTAGAAACTTTTCTTCTGCACGATGTAAAAGATTGGTTGACGATTGGTAATTCATAAGCAGCAAATGAATTCGTTTTACTTACGTAATACGAATTGGAAAACACCTGCCGTAACCTGATAGCAAAAATCAGATACTTCCGATATCGCATATTATGCTCGTAACAATAGGTACTTACCAGAACGTGCATATATATTCAGGGACGTCGAGAATCAATGCAAATATCCGTTGAGAGTTAAATAAAGATACATTTTTTGAGACCAACATTAGTCTACTGTCAAATGTTCAAATAAAGGTACCAAGTGGCAAAAGCATACACATTAATACACATTCTTAGTATCTATGCATAAGCTTGTGGCTGAATAGAAAATATTTTATACTAATAGCAATATCCAAGATTTCTGAATTCTAAAGCGCATCGTATAATAGAGAGACCCAAGTACAAGAGGACTAGGAAACGAACACGAATCGTTTATGCAAAATGCAGGCACATGTTGGACACATTTGTGTGCATCGGTACATATGTCTCATGCCACCAACGGAACCGGGATGATCCTTGCGTTCGATACCAGAGCCTACCGATTGCTTGGACTCCTATCATTTCTAGCACTCACTTGAAAATATATTTATCGAAACTTTCAAACAAAATATCCAGCACCAGGGAAAGTGGCCTGAGCAAGTAATATTGAAATGCCAAGGAATCAGCATCTCAAGAAGCTAATGCAAGCTACGACGAAATGTAACAGTGAAGAGGAATAGGGGATGCATCTCGTTGGCTCGTGACTAGTGCAATTCGTGCTCTTAGATCACGTCTGCATGTGTGCCATTCAATTCACCGGTCTTCTCATACAATCATATGTGTGCACTGATATTCCAATCCAAATGCATTGGTAAGTTCGCAGTCGAAAGCTAGTGATCGATGACGAATGTACTTGAGGGATGCAAATGTTTCGGCATAATTGCTAAATTTTCTTTACTAAAAACAAATTTGATGATCAATCAAATGGATTGCAATAAATATATGCCTTTAGCTATGTACAACCTTACGAATATGCGATCAATGCACAATGACTTTAGTACCCAAGAGCAAGATTTGAACATTCATAATTTTCTGGTAGCTGTTTAGTGCACATACTGTGATAAGACAAAGTGCGAGAGATGAACACTGCTGAGCACTTGACAAAGATTCGTCTTGATGCAAGTCATTAATCGATGCTTTAAATCTTTAAATTGATCGATGTTTTAAATCTTGTTTTTAACATACCTATGCCCCGAAACGTCAACAACCGATTGTTTGGTCGTCGGAAGGTAAGTTTCTGAACTTTTCCACGTCTAGTTTGTATTAACCTCAGTCTCGAAGTTCAATATTGATAGGACTACGGCTGATTCGCAAACCAATTGACGATCAGTAGAATATCTTTGTGCAACTAGGATCAACACAGTCTTCATCTGGGATTGTTCTTACATTGTTTGGGTTCAATCCTAGCCAAGCAAATAGCGAAGGACAACTGTTTTGTAGATTAAAAGATCTAAATACAATTCCTTATGCCTCCGAAAGTATTCATTAAGTCTCGGATTTTTTCATCCATTTATTTGTTTCTTATACGTAAAAGTATTTGTCCGGAAACATTTAGAAAGACCTTATGTATCACATACGATGCATATTGTTTTTCACTTTGAAATACTAGGTACTTAATTTGGAATAAAAACCAAATAAAACACTGATATCGAAGAAATTCAATTCCACCTGTCTTTAGATTCATAACGAAAATAAAAGCGAGCATTAGAAACGAACCAGCGGACATTACGTTGTATGAATACAGACATATAAATCGGATTTTCATTGAACACCTGTAGATATGAATGGCATCGGTAGAGGCCACTGAATAATGACCCACAATTTTTTTTCTAGAAGGCAAAAGGAAACCACATAACGTTGCGGTTACAGTGTGCTACGTTACATTTTCTTTTTACATTCTTTTCTCTTGCATCATTCTTCTACCGCAACTACTTATTCGAATCCTATTCCGATCTTAAAATGCTTTTTGTTCTTATCATTCCAACTTGCTGATGCCATTTCATATGCAATGAAAATAGAAATACAGGTTTTGTGCTCTCTGGAGTGTAGTCAAAAATTTCCTAGCAGCAAACTTAAAATTATTTGGCCAGTCAGAACTTATGTATGTATATATATATATATATATATATATATAAATATATATATATATATATATATATATATATATATATATATATATATATATATATATATATATATATATATATATATATGTATATCTACATATATATTTATATATATATATATATATATATATATATATATATATATATATATATATATATATATATATATATATATATAAATATCTATATCTATATATTTTTATATATATATATATATTTATATATATATATATATATACATATTTATATCTATATATATATATATATATATATATATATATCTATATATATATATATACATATTTATATCTATATATATATATATATATATATATATATATATATATATATATATATATATATATATATATATATATATATATATATATATATATATATATATATATATATATCTATATATATATATTTATATATATATATATCTATATATATATATATATATATATATATATATATATATATATATATATACATATATGTATATGTATAGCCCTATATACATTATATATACATAAATATACATTTATGCAAATATAAAGATGCCCCTATGTAAATATATATATATATATATATATATATATATATATATATATATATATATATATATATATATATATATATATATATATATATATATATATATATATATATATATATATATATATATATATATATATTTCTATATATATATGTATATATATATATACATATATATATATATATATATATATATTTCTATATATATATGTATATATATATACATATATATATATATATATATATATATATATATATATATATATATATATATATATATAAATATATATATATATATATATATATATATATATATATATATACCGTTTGAAAGTATTTGCTCACTCATATATGGGGCATTTCACGTGAAGCGGGCAATGAAAAAAAAGTCGAAGTTTGGATTTCGTGCATATTGTGCATAATGGTACTTCAGCAGATATGAATGTGGATACACAAGTTTGTGGATACACATTGGTATAGAAAATCAGCTGCTTTTTTTAATTTTGAAATTAGATTTGAAGAATACATTTTTTTCCCTGTGTGAAACCGGAAGTAGACACTTCAATTCGTAATTTGAATAATTTGAACCAGATCAATTATATTTATTTTTATAACAAAACAAAGCTTAAAGCATACTTATTTTATCATAAAAATTTTAGAATGGAATGACCAGTAGTTTGGGAGGAAGGTGAATTTCAATACATACAAGTCGCGTGGGGCGTATTGTGTTGTATTTTATCAAAAAACTATTTTCAAAAAAACAAATCTATGAAAATGAATTTCAAATGTGTTCTAAATAAAGACTTGATAAGGTTTTGGAAATTTTTAACCCTGTGCGTGCGCTAGGTGCCTAAAATGAGATACAGAAATTTTAACCTTTTGTAAATTTTGATGACTTTTGACAGAGCTATTAAATAATTACAAAATTATTGTTTCGTATAAACTTGCTGGCAACCCTTTAGCTACGGCAGGCGCTGAAAATGAACACTTTCAAACCATCGACTCTCCTAAAATACTATCGCTTTTTAGAAAAAAAACCCATTCATATATAAACCTTATGCTTCGTCTAAACAGTCAAAGTAAAACTTTGGAAATTTAATGTCGGACAAGAACGGTAACCCTTCTCCAATTTACTTATACTTTTTAGCATCAAAAATTTTTGTTCACGGGAACTCACGACCCGATAATCATATACAGTTGAAATTTCAAGAATGTATTAGTCTTGAAAAATCACTAAGAAGAATAACTGCTTTTGGTCCTATAAATTCTGATTCGGTCACCAGACACAGTAGCAGAACCCTACTCTAAGCAACGTTTGATAAGTAATTGGTTGAAAAATTCGGTTGAAGCTGCCAGCTATGGTAATTGTGGTGTTTTAAATTTTGAAAATTCGCTCAGAAAAATAAAGATATTTGTCCTATAGCTTCCAGTGCAGACATGGATTCATAATGAAATCCATATGGCAGACTAAACTTATTGTAGATAATACTCAGCAGAAATCTAGCTGGAAAAACAATGATAGGGCTGCCAGCTATGGTTGGTTTTATGTTTTTTTTGCATATCTTTATTAAGCGGTTTTATCATAAAATTTTCAAATCGTAGTGACCTTGTAATGAAAATAAACAAAAAATATTAAGATCCAGAAAATTTGAAAACTTTGGCGAGTGGGTACTCTGAATTTCTTTGTATCCCTATAACTTCCTATGCATTTATCGAATCAATACGAAATTCACAGAAGAGCTTAACTTCAACGTGAGGCAGTTGTCAGGTGTCCCGATTTGCGTGATACGTCTCGATTTTCAGGGGTTTGGTGACCCGTTCCGATTTACCCTTGATCGCAACGCCAAATGTCCCGATTTTTCCACTACCTCCTTAGTCTGTCCTTCGATACAACAGAATTCCATACTATGATAATTTTGACAGAAAAAACGAATTCATTTATAAGCTTCTACAAAATAAAAAAATTTTAGCTTTGATATTTTCATATTTTTTTACAAAATTTTTCACTTAATAGTTAGCATAGAATTTTAAACTTCGCGCGTATTGTCTTGGCGAGATACAGATATTATTCAGTCATGGTGTCTCGTTCATTTCTCTTGTCACCTACGTCAATTCGACTCATGAATTCAACGGTCACTTACTATTTCATTCTGTTACTACAGCAAGTAGTTGTACAGTTTAGAACCGAAATTGCATACTACGGTTGTTTGATATCTGTCCGATAAGTTTCGATACTTATGTTAATACTGCCATGCATGTTAATCTAACTCATTTCTCATACTGCTTATGCTTCGTAAAGTTTTTGATTTGCATTGTTTATACGCGTCAGCATATTAAATATTGAATTATTGGTGTTCAATAAGAATCGTAAGTAGAATGAGGAATGATCAAAGGCCATTTTTGATACAATGTAAACTTATGTTGTGAATTAATGTAAATAAAATCAATCTTGGCGTGGACACAGCCTATTATTTATCATTGGTGAGGCTGCTAAGGGCGCTAAGGTTAGCTGAGTTCTGGCACTGAGCTTGAATTCGATGGTTCTATTAGATTACCTAGTTTCTGGTACTGTACTAGAAGTTAGTGCTCTAATAGAATTCTTCCGAACGTTAGTATAAGTACTGAACTTATTCTACGTCACCTGGTAGTAGCTGATGTTGAGTTCTTGTCCTGCACTTGAGTTCAACATTGTGAGAGCTCTTTCTGAATGTTAGAATTTTTTTTAAATACCTTTTTTAAACTGCTACCTTCGTATAAGAAGCTTCGGTTGGTTTTAAAATCTTACATGCTAAAACAAGTCATGTGCGCCCCTCACAGTTGAAGATGTGAAGTTACTTTATTGACTTAAAGTCAGACAGTAAAGAGCAAAGCTATAATCTGGGCTACAATGTTGAATGTTCAAGCAAAAGAGTTTAAAAAGCAACGAAAGTGGCTACGCAAGTTGTTTTTTCTACGTTAGAGATGGAAAGTCTAACGAGTCAGTTCTTTTCAATCGCTGAAATTTACGACGAGTTAGTATTTTTACTAATATTAAAATCGATTTGGCCAAAAATTCATATATCCATATACAGTGACTCAAACGTATAATCGGACAACGATAGGAAGAACATGTGAAAATATGGCAAAATAATTGCACTTTATTAATGAAATGCAGCTTAATGCAGCTTAACTTTTTATGATGGCCCAGTGCTTTGCCTCCGCGTGTGACAACAAGTCAGATAACACTCCTTTTGTGGTTTGCTCGGGTTTTTGCGAAAAAACATTTCACGCTGGATGAGTAGGCTTAAATGGCCGTATTGGCGACGCACTCAATAGCACCTTAGGGCTGTACTGGTTTTGGTCCCGCTGCCGTCCTTCATCAATGGCTCATTTTGTATCTAAATTACAAAATTCCAAAACGTGCCTCGAAGACGTTGCATAGGTCTTAGTTGCTTCCGAGGAAAAAGTAAAACTCTTACTTAACGCTATTAATCCTCTACTGGATTCTGTGATGCCTCCCGCTGCTCGTACGTCATGTGTTTCTGTTGTAGCCAATGTTCCTTCGGTCGGCGTTAGAACGTGGAATAAACAAAAGGCTCGCGCACAAGCTGCTGCGTGTACCGAGCCTGCTACTTCTGTTGCCTCGACTGTTGGTTCACTTCAGCCATTTCTTCCTCCTGCACATGATCTTCCGGGATCTTCTACGGGACCTCCTGAACTCCTTCGGTCTCCTCGTGCCTCACCAGTCCCTCATTTCGACGTATCTGCTAGGAATGCTGATGCTGCTTGTGTTGCCTCATCTATTGCTTCTTTGCTTTCGAATCTACCTACATCTCAATTACATGTTGCTGTTAACAACTCTGCTGATGATCTTGCTTTGCATGTAGTCACGCCTCCTCTCCAAATTTTTGTATTGCGATTTGCTTATAATACTTCTGTGGCTACAATCGAACGCTACATCTGCAAGAAGCTTGGCTACACTCTTCATATTTTAGATTGCGTCAAATTTATGAAAGATAGCCAGCTTAGAAGATATGTGGCTTCTTTCAAAATAACATTGCCTGCCAACCTCGATATTGTCACTGCTTGTTTCAAATTTTTAATTAGAATAGTTTTTCTTTTATTTTTAAATGCGCTACTAGGACTAATTTTTTATAAAAATCTATTTTACTTCCTCACAAACTTAATTTTCATACCACAGACCATGCATTGTTTGTTATTCTACTGTATTTGGTTTATTGTAACTCGTTTGGATCATTTTGTTGTTCGTTAATTTTGTTTAATCAAACAAATAAATTTAGTTTTTTATTTTGTCAACGAAAAACCATTATATTTTGTTCGTCAAATCTATTCAATATCATTTAATTTGCTTTCTATTTGAAGAATTACATTACTTGATACTATGTCTTACAGTTCTAATGTTTATTCAATTGCTTTCCTCATGTAAATTTGTTTACAGTTTCATTTTCGTTGCTACAATAATTTTATATGCTTTGATGTATGTTATAGGATCATAGTTTTTAATGTTCTTGAAAATCCTATTTTTAATTCTTGAAGGGTTTTATTTTGTTCGCAGAATTTAATTTCCGTGTTTGGTATTCATATTTTCTGTTTCATAGTTTTTCGGTATAGTATTCTTTTTCAAACTGCTGCAGTTTATGTTTTTTTTAATTATTATTAATTCATAATGATTTTATTAATATTAATTAATTAGTTGATCTGAATTTACTTTATTAACATTAATAAATTAGTTGATCTGAAGTTCGAAGCTCGTCAAATTTAAAATTCTCATCGCTCGAAACTCGTAATGTCCGCTTTTCGTAGGTTCCAATGTCTGCAGGTTTTGGAATTCGCAAAAACATGGCTCCGAGCTGAAATCAGAATCTGCTGCGTCCGACAATGACAGCAGCGCTATGCGTAACGTCCAAATATCACAGCTATCCATTATGAACTGTAAGCTCCAAATATAAAAGCTTCTTAATGTTCGCAGGATCGTGAGTTACAGGATCGCCATGAAATGGTGCGCTATGGGCAGCTTGAGTGTATTTGCTCGATGTGCAATAACTGCCAATAGTGGCTACTACAACGCCTGGCAATATTAAAAAAAAAAAATTTTTTGGATGTGAAGTAGAATTTCCTTGCACGAAATTTTTATGTAAAAATTCTCGTCTCAGAACAATCTCAGCTGCTGCGTAGCGAATTCAACCACCCCTACTAGCGTCAGCTGAGATATGTTCGAATTAATGGAAAAAAACGACGATGTTTTTTTCAAAAGTCTTTTTGGTTGCCGACCGATCTGGCTTACCGGAAAAGACTGTCTTTATTATCTCATGTTTCGCTCTTAAGTAGTAAAATTTTAGTAAATGAAAAATATAGGTGCTAAAATGTATGAACTTGGTTTTTAATGTTGTTACTAATTTTCGAAGAAAAGTAGTATTAAACTCGTTTCGCCGAAAATTCATATTTCTTTATATATATATATATATATATATCATCAAAATGATTAAGGGAGATAATCTCTGGAGTGGACGATTCGATTGAAATGAAACTTTCGGAGAGCGTAGATGTATTTAGTAGGTAGGTCCACAACTTGCTGAAATTCAGATATCCTAAACCTTTTGGCGGCGGTGAGCGTTTTTGTGAATTTTGAGGTACTCCTATATTTCCAAGCAGCGTGAATTTTTGTTCAAAAAAAGTATTGGGAATGAAAACTTATTATGTTCTAAGCTTGCTTATGGTAAAGAATTGGAAATTTTGAGCCGTGTGTGGGTGCAGCGTGCCTAAAAGTAGGCAAGGATTTTTTTTCAAATTTTGATTTGTCATTACATCTGATCGAAACATTGGATCATCGTGAAATTTGCTGAGCGTATTGGTGTTGACTAAAGTTTAATACACATGAATTTCCAGGGTAGTGCGGGCAACCCTGTAGCTGCGGCAGGCTCTTGAAACACAATCCTTTAAATCATTGAACCTCTTGAAAAATTTTTGATTTTTGACAAAAAATTCAAATCATTGATAAATTTTAACGTTTGTGCATCAAATCAATTTGAAATTTTTGAAATTCCGATTCGCGCAAGAACGGTAACCCATCACTAAATTACCTCTATTTTCAGCACTCGAAAGTTCTGTTCACGAGAACTGACGACCGGATAATCTGATCATAATGAAATTTACAGAACATGTTGGTATTAACTAGGGCCAGGTCTGATAGGAATGATTTTGAAATGCGGGCAACCCTGTGGCAGTGGTGCCATCTTGAAAAATTACTGAGAAAAAAAACAGCTTTTTGGCCTATAACTTCCGATTCAGGCATCAGATTTAAACAAAATTCACACAGTACTTAAGGTAACAGTTGGTGAAAATTTGGCTGAAAAATTAGAATAGGGTTGCCAGCTATGGTAATTTTTGTCTCCTAAATTTAGCAAATTTGCTTAGCAAAATAAAGCTTTTTTTTCCTATAACTTCCGGTGCAGTCATGATATCAAAATGAAATTTATGTAGTAAAAAGATTTTGATGTGAGCCAAATATCATAGGAATTTCGTACAAAAACCGTGAAAGGGTTGCCAGCTATGACCATTTTTGTAATTTTTTAGAATTTCTTTACGGCGCGATTTTGTCATTAGATTTGCAAATGGGAACGATCCTGCAATGAAAATTAACAACAAATATTAACGCTTTAAAAATTTGAAAAGTTTTGAGGGTGGTAACCCTAAAAATTTTTTCACCCGTATAACTTCTAGCGCAGTGATTCAATCGAAACGAAATTTACTGGTTGGGTTTAACTTAACGTGAAGCAGATTTGGAATATATTTTGCTTTGGTGCTGACACAGGGTAACCAGCATTTGCCACTTTCGTAACTATTGCATCAACAGATGCTTCAAATTACATACACATATGCAAAACATTTGCAATAAAACTAAGAAACCAATTATTACATTTTCCGAGTTTTGAACATTTTTCGGATGGCAGCCTCAAACAACGTTTAACTGCTGAAGCTTTCGATGAAATCCTCCGATGAGAACGAAATTCAAAGGATAAGTTGATTTAAGTATGAGCTTGTGAAGGTTAACTTATTGCTGCTTCGTTGGGAAAATGTTGCCAGCATTGAACATTTTCATAATTTGTGTTATAGTTGAGTTCTGTTGCTTTGAACAAGGAATGGTTGATATGATTCTACAAAAAAGTGTATTACGTCTTTCCACATTGTCACTCAAAGACAATTTCTTCGAAAATTAGTTTTCTAGCGGTTCAGGTGCGCTAGTTTGACAATTCAAATTGCATTGTGAGAATATATCTGTAATCGTTTGATATTCTGAGTGGCCCTACTGTATCTATGGCAATTGTTTCGAATGTGTTCCTTGGTGTGTCTGTTATTGTTTGTTTCTCTTTTATATGTTTTGTTTGTTTATTTTTCGTACAGGTTTCACAGTTTTTAATAAATGTCTTTATCATCTTGTTCATATCTTTCCATATATATTTTTGTTTTAGTTTTAGTAATGTTTTTCTTACACCCAAGTGTCCTCCTATCGGTGCTGTATGATAGTTGTTTTTAATATTAAGTATATTTGTTCGTGTCTTCGCTAAATTAAATCTACTGCTAATCTTAGTGTTCACCACTTTCTTGGGATATCGCTGAAATCGCAAAGTGTATATTTTGAACATGTTATGACATTTTATGTGTTTACGTTTTATATACACTACAATTGTTTACAATCGCATCTATGATTCCCTCTTTTATGTCTTTGCAGCGCAACAACATGGTTTTGTAAATGGCAAGGGCACCTCTACGAACCTTCTTGAGTTTACTCATGTAGTCGCTTCTGCAATTGACAGCAATAATCAAGCTGATGTCATTTATACTGATTTTGCCAAAGCTTTTGACACTGTCAATCATAGGCTGCTTCTTATCAAACTGAAGCATTATGGCATTCGTGAACCTTTGCTTTCCTGGATCTCTTCGTTTTTAACTGATCGCACTTGTACTGTCTCCCTCTGTGACTTCTCGTCCTCATCTTTCTCCCCTTCTTCTGGTGATCCTGAAGGTTCCATTTTAGGACTGCTTTTGTTCAATCTATTTATCAATTACATTCCCAGGGTTTTTAAGTCTTCATGTCTTCTATATGCAGATGATTTAAAAATCTTCCGAGTGATCAAAAATACTGATGACTCTCTGCTTCTTCAGGATGATTTGCTTGCTCTCTCTGGTTGGTGTAACATTAACTGTTTGTCCCTTAATGTTTCCAAGTGTTTTTCTATGTCTTTTCCCCATAATCTTCATACTCATGTCTTTCCTTATGCTATTAATGGTACTATCCTCTCTTGTGTCGATCATTTCTCAGATCTTGGGGTCATATTTGATCGCAAACTGAAATTCGACGTTCATGTCCTTACTATCACTAGAAAAGCTTCTCGAATTGCTGGCTTCGTGGTTCGTTCCTGCCACAATTCATTTAGTATTTCTACTTGTGTCCAGCTGTTTATTACCCTAGTCCGTTTTGTACTTGAATACTGCAGTCAAGTTTGGTGTCCTCGTTTCAAATACCTCGCTGACGCTGTTGAATCAGTTCAGCGCAGGTTTACACGTACTTTACTTTTTAAATATAGTCTGCCGTATTTACCATATAGTGAGCGTCTTTCTCTTCTTAACATTCCTCTCCTTGAGCAGCGCAGAGTTTACTTGGATGAGTGTTTCCTGTTTAAAATCTGTCGCGGCTACCTATCTTCCTCATTAGCATTTTTGTTCATTGAGCGGGACTCCGTAAGGCCAATCAGGTCCTCCATTCTATTTGAAGTACCGTATGCTCGTACTGACACTTTCTTCTACTCTCCCGTTTTGCGACATGTGCGCATTCACAATAGTCTTCAACTTGGTCCTCTTCCACAATCTATTGCCATTTTCAAAAATATGGTACGTAGTAAAATTTTTGTTTCGGTTTTATTTTTTTATATATTTTTATTTTTTATTACTTTATTATATTTTAACTTTAATTATTTTATATACTTATATTTATACATTATCATTTAGTTCTTGTTATTTTATTTTGTTCATGGTATCCAATCTGTAGTTGGGTAGTTTTGCCTCTTGTATAACCAAATAAACCAAATAAAACCAATAAATCACACTTTCCATAAATGTTATATAATCTGAAAATAATACAAATTTTTCAATTTGTGCAAGTAAAATTCAAGCATATCAGTAGATAATTCCATAATCCAAGTCAAACAAATAACCGGACGTGGAAGAAAAATATGGCAGCACTTGCTAGCATAGCTGCGTTTTGTTAGAAATTGCCATGAATTAGCTTCTTTCGGTTTTAGTTGTCAGTGTAAACTTTCAGTTGAAGCTTGAAAGTGCAGCAAGTGACAAAATGGCACCAAAAGGAAAGCAAACTACTTTCGAATTTCGTCAGCTTATAATTAAGCTTTACGGAGAAGGTATTTCGGTACGAGATATAGGAGTTACCGCAGGAAGAAGCCGTTCTATGATCCACGATATTATAAAAAGGTATCGTGATGAAAAAAGAATAGGGAACAAAAGCAGAAAAGGTCAAGGACAAATATTAAATGAGCGCGATCAACAGCGCATTCTGGCAGAAGTTAAGGTAAATCCACTGAAAACAGCCAAGGAGTTGAAAACTTTTGTACATGACACTATTGGGAAGGAAGTCTACGTTGAAACTGTATGAATTGTTCTAAGAACAAATGATTACCATGGCAGAGTTATCAGAAAAAAGCCATTCATAAGCGCTAAATATATGTCATGTTGTTTGAAGTTAGCAGTGGCGGCTCGTCAGGGTGGGCCCGGCCCACCTGGCCCACCCTGACGAGCCGCCACTGAGTTAAAGTAAAGTAGATATTTCTTGTTGGTATCCGCGTATACCTTATAATAGTGTTTTTGTGTCGCGCGGGCCCAGTGGCGGCTCGTCAGAGTGGGCTAGGTGGGCCGGGCCCACCCTGACGAGCCGCCACTGGAAGTTAGCAAAGGAATATTTCCTCCAAGAATGTGAATTTTGGAAAACGGTACGAATATTTGTGGATATTAAATGAAATACTTATGTCATTTTTATACAATATATAGGTTTTATTTACTGATGAGAGTAAGTTTAACTTACAGGGATCAGATAGAAGGACATACGTGAGGCGAAAACCAAACACTGAATTTCATACAAAAAATACCCGAGCTACTGTGATGCATGGATACGGATCAGTAATGGCTTGGGGCTGTATGTCTAGTGCGGGGGTGGGCAATTTGCATTTTATCGAAGGTAAAATGGACAAATTTGCGTACCTGAATATTTTAAAAGAAAATGTCAAGCAAAGTGCCGAAAAACAGAACAACGATCCGAAACATACATCGGAAGTTGCAAAAATTTGGCTGATAAATAATTGCCCCAAACTATTGCAAACGCCTGCACAGTCACTGGACTTGAATGTTATCGAACATTTATGGGAATAACTTTCAAGAAGGCTCAACGATAAATCATTGAATTCTATATACCAATTAAAGCAGGCATTACAGAATGAATGGAGTAAAATTTGACCTAAATTTTGTGAAAATTTAGTCAAGTCAATATCAAAGCGATTAAAATCAGTGCTTGAGTCAAAAGGATTTGCAACTAAGTACTAATACAAAATATTATATATGATTTATTAGCTTTTTTTATATATGATTTATTATTATATATGATTTATTAGCTTGTCCGATTATTTGTTTGGCTTGTTGTTATGTTTGATTTCCGTAAGCATGAATTAAAAAAAAAAATTATTTTATTAAAAAATACGTTATTTCATTGTCTTAAAAATATAAAAAAAAGAGAAAAACTTCAGGTATATATAACTTATGTATCGTAATTTTTTACCTAATTTTCACATCTTTTACCTGAGCACTGTCGTTGTCCGATTATACGTATATATATATATATATATATATATATATATATATATATATATATATATATATATATATATATATATATATATATATATATATATATATATATATATATATATATATATATATATATATATATATATATATATATATATATATATATATATATATATATATATATATATACTTATATATATGTATATCATCATCAAAAAAATTCCTTGACTATTTCTCGGGAACGCCCCATCCGATTTAGTTGAAACTTTCAGGATAAATTGCTGTATATGCAAAGTAGATCCAGGTTTAACTAAAAGTCAATTATCTTTAATCCTTTGGCGCCGGCAGCGATTTTAGTGATATTTCTTATATACTTATTATTCCGTCCACAAATAATTTTTGCCAAAATGAAGTTACCAAAATAAATTTTGAACGTGTTTTACATGTGAATCAGATAAAGTTTTGGAATTTTTTAACCCTGTGTGTGTGCGGGGTGCCTGAAAAGAGAACGGAAAAATTTGAAAATTTTTAAATTGCGACAACTATTGATGGAGCTATTCAATTATTATGAAACTTTCAGAACATATTGATGTTATTTAGTTGTTAATTTGTGTAGCTTTTGATGAGCATGTTCACAACCCTGTAGCTAGGGCAAACGATGAAAGTGAAAACCTTTATATCATCGAATCTCCAAAAAAATTATCGTATTTTTTATAAGCAGTTTTATGCTTTCTCTCCATATCCGAAGTAAAAAATTTGAAATTTTGCAACGGGCACGCCTGGTAGCCCTCTCCCAATTCACCTATATTTTTAACATAAAAAACTTCTGTTCACGGAAACTCACGATCCAATTATCAGAATTAGTTGGAATTTCAAAAATGTATTGATTTTAAGTAGGACCAGGTCTGATTGAAGCGATTTTGATATGCGGGCAATTTTGTGCCAATGGTGCCATCTTGAAAAATCACTAAGAAAAATAACTGCTTGTGGCCCTATAAATTCGGATTCAGTTATTCGATTTTGACGAAATTCACACAGTAGCTGAACCTTACTTTAAACCACGTTAGGTAAAAATTTGGTTGAAAAATTCGGTTGGAGAAGCCAGCTATGGTAATTTTGGTGTTTTAAATTTTGAAAATTCCTGAGGAAAATAAAGCTCTTTGCCTTATAGCTTCCAGTAAAGTCATTGAATCATAACGAAATTCAAATGGCAAATTAAACTTAAAGTATACATTTTAATTCAATACAATGATAGGGTTGCCAAATATGGTTGTTTTTGTATTTTTTAGGCGTACTATTAGTAAGCGATTTTAGTATAGAATTTTCAAATCGTAGTGCTCTTATAGTGAAAATAAACACCAAATATTAAAATCTAGGTGATTTGAAAACTTCTGCGTATGGTAGCTCTAAATTTCTTTGCATCCCTATAACTTCCAATGCAGTTATCGGATCAATACAAAATTCGCAGAGCAGGTTGACTTCAACGTAAGGCAGATGCGACATATTTTTGGCTTCGGTGCTAGCAAAGGGCTGCTAGCACTAGGCCTTTTTGTTATTTTCTTTCCAATAAATGCTTGCATTAAGTATTTTCATTACAAACATTTGCAATGAAACATTGTTTAAATTTTCTTAGCTCTGGACATTTTTCTGATGGCAACCCCAAACACCTTTCTACTGCAGTAACTTTCGATGAAGTTACAGAAATTAAAATGAGCTTAGATTCTATTATTACTTAGGAAGTATTAGTTTTAAGAAAGAAAAGTAAGTAGTGGTAGAATACACACTCAAAATCTGTACAAACCTTCTACTGTTCTTCGCACATTATAGTGTTTCTAGCGGTTTTGATGCGCTAGGGTTTTTTTTCGGCTTCTTGGGGTGATGAGCGAGAGCCGCAATATATTTTTCACCTCGATTCTTAGTTTCCTCTGAAATCGTCTCGATTCGCAGGTCTTTATGGAGATTGGCGTTACGGAAGTACCACGGGGCTCCGGTGTTAGATCGAAGTATTCTTGATTGGGTCCTCTGGATGATGTTCATCTTTGATGGGCGAGCTGCAACCCATATCAGTAGGCCATATGTCTAGATTGGCTATAGGACAGACTTATAGACGAGCACTTTAGAGTCGAGAGAAAGTTTTGACATGCTATTGAGCAAGCATTTGAGGTTTATGAATTTGAGCTTCAGTTTTTGATTTTTAGCTTCAATGTACCTTTTCTAGGTGAGCCATCTCTCAAGGTGCATTGCGAGATACTTTACTTCGTTACTTTGAGGTATAGGTACATTGTTTAGATATACTTGAGGACAAGTCAGTTTAAGCAATGTGAAGGTAGGTTAGGTTAGGTTAGGTTGACGTGGCTGCCGATTTTCAGAGGCCTGACGACCAGCACACATAGGCACAGGAGAGGCCCGTTGTGATGCCACAATATTTTAGTGACTCTCTTCTACTCACTAAAGTCAGGAGACCATTTGCTTCCTTTGACAAACCGGACTATCCCCTTTAGCTTTACCAGGGACAGTTCCGTCAGGTTTGAGAGAAACGGTGCACCAAGTGCCGCCAGTCTTCTCCTTGCCAAAGCCGGACACTGGCACATGAGGTGAAGGACGGATTCCTCCTCATCCTCAGAGCCACAGCTCCTACAGAAGTCATTAAACTCTACGCCCAAACGTTGTGCATGCCACAGTGCAACGAAGGGCGCTTCGAGTTAAGCCTAAAAGCTGCCTGGTGCGATGCGCATCCATGGATACCCAGGACTGCCTTGTTATCACACAGGAAGATTCATCTGCCCAGGACTTCTTAGCATCCTCAAGATATTTTTGCCTTATGGCCCGTTTGACCAATGTCATCGGTACACCTATTGAAAAGGAGCAAGACACCTCAGGTAGCAAAGTTCCAAGCCTTGCTAGCTCATCGCCCTCACAGTTGCCCTGAAAACCCTTATGTCCAGGTACCCAAATCAATTGAACGACCGAATGTCTCGACATCTCCCTAAGAGATGGACGGCATTCAGCAACAATCTTGGACACTGTACAAGGACCAGCAAGGGACATAATAGCCGCTTGGCTATCTGTGAAAATACCAATATTGAACCCGAATATTCAATTACACAGATGCCAGTCGACTGCCTGATAAACAGCCACTACCTCCGCCTGAAAGACACTACAGTGGTCTGGTAGACGGAAGGACAGCTTGAGATTCAGCTCATCTGAGTAAACACCACTCCCGACTCTATTGTTTAGCTTTGAGCCGTCAGTGTACACATGGATAAGCCCATTATCAAGGGTGATACCATCACACCATTCCTCCCTGCATAGAATGCGAGTTGTGAGCTCCAAATCCAGTATGCATTGTGGGGCGATGTAGTCAACAACCGCTGGGGCAGGTACTCCCTCGGCCAAGATCCTCGCATGACCGAACTCTGTCCTATTCCATGCTGAGATACAATTTAGTCTCACAGCAGCAAGATTAGCTTGCTGTGAGATCAGTAGGTTGGTTGGCAGCCAATGTAGCAGCACAAAAAGTGCCTTAGTAGGAGTGGAGCGGAGCGGTCCAGTTACCAGCAGTGCAGCCATTCTCCGCACTTTTTCAAGCTGCCGTTTGCAGGTAGCCTTAAGAGCAGCCTGCCACCAGGACGTCACACCAAACAACAGAATTTGTTCCACCACAGCAGTGTAAAGCCAAGCAACAGTACGAGGCTGCAATCCCCAACTCATCCCTTTTGCAGCAGTAAAGTGCGTTGAAAGCCTTCCGAGCTCTTTTTGCCACATTGCACGTCCATAGTAACTTCGAGTCAAGGATCAGCCCTAAGTATTTGACCTTCTGGCTCAAGTTAATGGAGACTCCATTCAATTTGGGTAACTCAAAACCAAGAACTTTGTACCTTCTTGTAAACAGCACTAGTTCCGTTTTAATAGGTTTCACATTCAAGTCGCACTCACGACTCCAACGCGAAAGTATGTCAACAGAGTGATTTAACCTCTCCGATAGCGTAGATAAATACTTTCCCGACACTGAAACAGCTATGTCGTCTGCATAAGCAATCACTTTGCAGCCGGCACGGTCCAGCTTCCTTAGAAGAGTATTCACCGTGATGTTCTACAGCAGGGGAGAGAGAACTCCACCCTGAGGTGTGCCCGTGCTTACTCCTCGTCTTACGCTGCTTAGAGATTACAACTCTACTTTTGAGAAGCTGCACAATAAAAGCAATCAACCGTTCATCCACATGGATCACCGAGAGAGCCTCAACAATTGCGTTAGAGTTAACGTTGTTGAAGGCCCCCTCGATGTCCAGGAAGACAGCAAGCGTATATTCCTTTAGAGCAAGAGATTTCTCAACTTGCTCAATAAGAACGTAGAGAGCGGTCTCAACAGACTTACCTTTGGTATAAGCATGCTGCGACTGCGAGATCAGCATAGGATCGATTGATCTTTTAATATGGTAATCAATTATCCTTTCCAAAATCTTAAGCAGGACGGCGTTAAGACTTATTGGACGATAGTCCTTCGGCTTAACGTGCGTAATCTTTCCTACTTTAAGAATAAACACCACTCTGGATTCCCGCCAGCTGGTGGGAACATACGAGAAGCGTAGACAAGCATTATAAATCTCTCTGAGCCAAGGTAGCGATACTTCCATGGACTTCTGGATATCAGCCGCAAGGACGCCATCAGGGCCCGGGGACTTAAACGGCTCAAAGGAGTTAATAGCCCACCTCAGTTAGGAATTTAATATTCCGAACGGCGGCATTGAACTGTAATTTTGCTCCGTCTGACACGCCACTTCTAGAGGGCAATGATTGCCCGGAAAGTGTACGTCTATCAGTACGTTGAGAGTATCTGCGCTCGAACTAGTCCAAATGCCCTCAGGATTCATGATGCACCCCATAGCCTTCGGTGTCGTGCTTAAGACCTTACGAAGGCGATTTACCACGCTGAGACTCTCCACGTTACTACAGAAAGATTTCCATGAGGACCTCTTTGCCTTACGTACGGCATACTTAAAAGCCTTAAGCTTCGTTTTATACATCGACCAGTCATTAGATCTTTTTCAGCAATTGAACTCCCTCCTACATTCTCTTCGCAGGGTCATCTTATTCCAGCAGAGGGTCTTAGGATTCCCCTTGCCTGTGGGTGGCTTACATGCTTCCCTAGACGCGAAAGTAACGTCGATGCGTTTGGTTTCGTTCATTCTGATTCTCCATTTTGCTAGCCATTCATCAAGAAGTTAGATGTGGCCTTGCAATGTACGGGATGCCGTAACTGAAACTGAATCAGTGCATAATATGACAACGTCGTCCGCAAAGGTAGCTGCCGTTGTTTTGCCGCATATTGGGGAATCAGATGTGAATATAGTGTAAAGTACCGGTCTCAAAACACTTCTTTGACGTACACCAGCATGCAAACGATGTTTAGCGGTAGAAAAGCTTTTGTATCTCATTTGGAATGTGCAGTCGGTTAGGTAGGAGTAGAGTATTTTGTGGAAGCTTTTCAGAAGCATTGATTCAATTTTGAAGACCAACCCTTCATGCCAGACTTTATCGAAGGCTTGAGTTACGTCTAAAAAGTTTGCTGAGCAGTACTTCTTGTCTTCGAATGCTATTTTAATGTCTAACGCGATTCGATGGACCTGCTGAATGGTGCTGTGATGTCTTTGAAACCCGAATTGATGTTCTGGAAGTTTTTTTGCATCTTCTAGTATCGGCAGTAGCTGTTTTAAAAGAACTTTCTCGATATCTTTGGAGACGCATGACAAAAGATTAACAGGTCTGTATGACTTCACTTGAGAAGAGTCCTTACCAGGCTTAGGGATCATTATGATATCGCCTGTTTTCTAAACTTCAGGAAAATATCCGATTCAAAAGATATCATTGAATAGATTAGAAAGCCAAGAGAATACGATCGGTGGCAGCAGTTTGAGCATAGCATTGGTGATGAGATCAGTTCCCGGAGATGTTTTTGAGCATGTTTCCTGCATAATGATATCTTGCACTTCCTTAGCCGAAGTCTTGATTGGTCTAAGTCCTGAGCATTGAAATTAGGTGGAAAGTCACAGGTTGTCGTGGTGAAAGGTGTGAAAACCTGTTCTAGGTGAACTGCGGAGGCGGTGGCTTTCTCTGCGTCACTTCTGGCCCATTGCCCGTTGACAGTTCTTTCTGGGGCTTCTCTGATGGTAGGTTTGTTGATTTTTTCGGCAGCTTTCCACAGCGAACAGACGGCATTCTTAGTGGAACTGGGGCTCTCTACGAATAAGTGGAACTTTTACTCGTTGTCTTTCGCAAGTGCAAGTCTGAGCTCACTAGAAGGTTTGTTGAGTCGTGTTTTAGTTTGGGGAGACCGGGGCAGCTGCCAATTCCTTCGTTCCAGTCTTGTTTTTCAAGTTGAGGGATGCAGTGAAGGTATGTACGTTGGTATGTACGCAATGAACTTGTATCGCATATAAGCGACTCAGCAATTAGAAGGGTTAATACAACTCGAATGGCATTCGAATACGATCGGATGAATGAACTGCGCTCAGCAATTCAACCGAAAACTATTGCGAACTGATGAAAGAAAGCACACTCACTACCGTCGGCAAATCGTTACTGAATGAAGCTGGATGAATGGACGAAGGAGGCGTAGCACTTAAGATCGGAAGATATGTATCTTCCCTGTGGAATTGCACGAAACATTGAAAGGTTTACTTACCTCAGGAGTAGGTTTGCAGACACAAAGACAAAAAACAACACATCCGACACTAAATCAATTTGCGATTTGACAGTCCGAAATGTCACGGGCTGTAATCAGACAGCTGACGGATTAGAAAGAAGGGGAAATCGTGTTGTCCCAAATGAGTGGAACGTGTGGTGGAAATTAAATCCAACACGAGTGGAACCGAGATTGGGATGAACAAACAAAGCAGACCAGGGAAGTCCCGATAGTTTTTGAAAATTTGCGCTACGACCTGTGAAAGTAAAACTCTTTCCTTCTTTCTGGTGAGTGCTGGGTAAGCGAGATATTAGGGAAAAAAATTATAATGGGATTTTCTTTACATGTCGGCGAGGAGGATCCGACGTCAGTGAACTAATCAACTGTGAGGAGGCGACACATTCTGAAGAAAATCTATGCGAAGACACTATAGCTGCGGCGAAACGATAATTTTAGCGAATGAATCGAGAGAAAAATTACGAGGAAGGAGCGATTTCGAGTAGCAGCGACGAAGTTATCAGGGCCTCAGCGAGGGATTTTTAGACAGGTTTAGTTCGTTTATATTTTATTTGAATTTGAACTGGAAATATCTTGACTGAAATAATTAGTCTGTAAGTAGTTCGCGGCCACGTATCGTTAAGTTTGAACTCAGTGTTAGTTTTTAGTTCTTTTGAATTTCGATTAAAACCTACAAAAGTGTTGTGAATTCCATGAAAGGAATGTCTTTCTTTTAAACTAATGAATTGGTTCCGTCGGTGAAGGCGATAGATTCGCAGAGGTAAAATGAAAGCTCGTCGCTGATTTCTCGCTTTGGAGCGACGGTGTCTTAGTAGGTTCGGGTTAATTAAACCGAGCGGCGCTCAACCCACCCCTTTCTCCGAGAGCAGAGGCACCCGAAGCTACTGCCCTAGCATCCCAGTCGGGGGTGAAGGGTTTGCGATATGGTTTCATCGTGTAACTGTAACAAATTGGCGCCCAACGTGAGGCAAACGGTCATAACTGGCATAACGGACATAACTAGGCTAACGGTCATAGCCGATTAACAGTCAAAACTTTCATAACGGCCTTTAGTAGTACGAATAAGAGAAAAGCTAGAAATGTTCTGTTTTGAGTGGCGTTACTGTAGGTAGGCGCGAAAATCCGTTTCTTTTTTCGGGAGCCGATCGTATTTCAATTGATTTTATACGGGAAACGTTGGAGATTGACGAAATAGGTTATATCGGAGTTGTTCGGCCTCATCTCATAGTTCATATTATATTTCATAAGATAACATTTTGAATTGTGGAATTATTGCATGTGGCCTTGAATGAAAAAAAAAGAATTTCGATTTGAGTGTGTGTATTTGAGAGCATACGATGAAAATTGAAATCGGAAGGTGTTGAGTGATTTTAGTAAATAAGGAAACCGATTGCTAGAAACAGTAGAGTATTAGTTCTGTACTATTCGGGGTGCTCCGCTGATCGTAGCTTTACACTACACAGATCAGAGTATTGCGGAGCTACTAGTGTTCTGGCAAGGAGGGGATTAGTATTGCCAGATTCAAATTGTGGTAATATCGGCAGATGCGGTATAGTGATTATTTTGTAGGATACACCGTTGAAAATTGAATATTAGTTTTATTTACAAGTTTTTAGATATATATTTATGATATTGAGTGGGGTAGATAGAAGACTGGCTGCTTGAGGTGGCCAACCAGTGTCTAGAGAAGAAAAGAGTGAGGTAGCAAAGATTGGCGATCAATTTTAAGTCGAAGGTGTGGGTCTTTGAGTTAAGAGTTGGGAGTTTACGGGCAGTGCTGTGAAGGTCAATTCTATTTACGTACAGAACGAGATTTAACCTCTTCTACATACTTCCGGTGCATTGAAATGATTTCAATCGAGTTATAGCTTAGGCGAGTGCAGACTCCTTGTTCAACCCTTCTTCCTTTTTGCGCTCGGCGGAACAGAAGAGATGAAGATCCTAGTAGATAGATTAAGTAAAGATAAGCTAACCTATGAGCTTGCCATCCGTGGTTTCTCGGCGGACACGGTGGAGAATATGAGGAAGACGCTGCGAGCCACGCCGAAAGCGGAGTCTGCGTTGGACACCTCATACTTGAAAGCAGCGTATCCATTTGATTTTCAAACTGACTAAGCAGAATTGTCGGCCAAGGCTTTGGAGGTTGAGGAGTTAGTGTCGAGGGTGTCGGGGGAAAAGCTGCGTCTGACTTGGTAAAAACGAGAGTGAAAATCGAGTTCGCTTTTCGGATACTGAGCAATATGCAAGCAGTCACTCCGGAACAGATCGATGATGCGAGGAAACCTCGCAACCGATTCATAATTGCGATGGGGACCTTTGTGTCCAAAAAGGAGGGGGCTAGCGAGGACGAAGTGGAACTTGCTGCTGGCGGACAAGGTATGACCGCTCCGTCGGAGGTGAAATCATCGAAGGTAGCGGAGGTGGAGTTTAGCGGAGATTCATCGAGTTCGGTGAATGCGTTTTTGGAACGGGTGGAAGAGTTGCGACTGGCTAGGAAGCTAACTAAACAGCAGCACTTTAGGACGGTGGTCGACCTTTTTGACTCCCAAGCCCTGATTTGGTTTCGAACCAACCGAGGTCTAGTAAGGAGCTGGGACGAGCTGGTGGAGGAGCTCAAGGCGGAATTTCTACCATCAGATTACGAGGACTGACTATTTAAGGAAATTCGAAGACGAACCCAGGGTGAGTGGGAGTCAATTGGGGTCTACGTGGCCATCATGGAACGCCTTTTCAGTCGCTTGAAGACGAGTTGCACCCAGGAAGAGAGGCTACGTTTGTTGCGTCAAAATATTTCCCCATTTTACCAGTAGCAGCTGTGTTTGACGCCGGTGACGTCTATCGCAAAACTGGTAAAAATGGGCCGGACTCTGGATGCCACTAGGGCATCAGTTGGGGCTTTTGTGCCTTCTAACACGCGATCTAGACGCTGTTTAGAACCCGATTTGGCTTATCTAAGATCAGAAACGAGGATAAAACAAGTTTCAGTGTTGACAGGGCCACGTATGGTGCAGTGCTGGAACTGTAGAAAGGAAGGACACATGTCTCGGGAGTGTTCGGAACCGCGACGTTGTTTTGGATGTGGTCGTCAGGGAGTCGTGCGATCCGTATGCTCTACATGTCGGTCCAGGGTGAGTGAGCCGGGGGCGAAGGCAAGCGGATACGCAATCTTCGGGAAACGGTCGGCGTGCTCACTAAGCGGCAGAGCGGGCATGAGATCAAGGCCGCAGCGACTGGGTTATACATCGGATGTGGACTTAGTGAAGAACGACAGAGATAGTCGTCCACACATCCAGGTCGATAAAGAGGGTATGAAAATGGAAGGGCTGCTGGACTCCGGGGCTAGCCGAACGATACTGAGAAAGAGAGGATGGCCACGATTAGAGTCGGGAAGAGCGACAATGAGCCGAGACATAGTGGAGGAAGTGTGGTTAGCAAACGGAGAGACGTGCGTTGTAGAAGGAGTAGCGAGGTTGAATTTTACCCTGGCGGGACGCAAGCATGAACTGGATTTGTTAGTGATTTCGTCTATCCCCCACGAGCTAATTCTAGGAGTTGATTTCTGGAAATGTTTTGGAGTCATACTCGACCTGAAGGGGCAACAGTGGACCTCTGTAGCCATGGTAAAGGCGGGAGGTGTGAAATCGTTGCAAAGCCGTTCTCATTTGTCGGAAGGTGAAACAGAGGCTCTGACGGAGCTGCTGAGGGAGCAGTTCGAACTAATGGGAGAGGGGCTGGTTTGTGCGAAAACGGTCAGTTACGTTATAAAAACTAAGTCGGACCCTATCAAACAGCGATACTATTCAGTTTCACCCATTGTACAAAAACAAATTAATTTGGAGCTGGATGAGATGCTGAAAATGGGGGCTGTCGCCGTATCCGAGAAAGACGCGTATCCGTTACAAATTTTTAAAGCGTTAATATTTGTTGTTAATTATTATTGCAGGATCATTCCCATTTGCAAATCTAATGACATAATTGCTCAGTAAAGAAATTCCACAAAAATACAAAAACAATCATAGCTGGAAGCCCTTTCATGATTTTTGTACGAAATTCCTCCGACATTTGGTTCACACTAAGGTCCATTTACTGCATGAACTTCGTTTTGATTTCATGGTCCGGAAGTTATAGAGAAAAAAGCTTTATTTTGCTGACCAAATTTGCAAGATTTAGGAGACAAAAATCACCATAGCTGCCAGCTCTATTCTAATTTTTAAACCAAATTTTCACCAAATGTTATCTAAAGTAAGATGGCTGAATCGAAAGTTATAGGCCAAAAATCGGTTTTTTTTCTCAGTGATTTTTCGATTTGCCCAAATTTCAAAATCACTTCTATCAGACCTGGTCCTAGCTAATACCAACATGTTCTGTGAATTTCATTATGCTCGGATTATCCGGTCGTCAGTTCTCGTGAACAGAACTTTCGAGTGCTGAAAATAGAGGTAATTTGGTGATGGGTTGCCGTTCTTGTGCAAAACGGAATTTTGAAAATTTCAACTTGACATGAATGACAAAGGATAAAATTTATCAAAGATTTGAAATTTTTTTCAAAAATCAAAAATTTTTCAGGAAGGTCAATGATTTGAAGGATTTTTTTCAGGAGCCTGCCGCAGCTACAGGGTTACTTGCTTTATCTTTAATATCCGCATGTGTTAAATTTTAATCAACATCAATACGCTCTGTAATTTTCAGTATGATGAATTGTTTTTCCTTACAAGTAATGACAAATCAAAATTTGAAAAAAATTCCTTGCCTACTTTTAGGCACTCTGCACCCATACACGGCTCAAAATTTCCAATTCTTTATCATAACCAAGCTTAAAACACAATAAGTTTTCATTTCCAAACATTTATTTTAACAAAAATTTACACTGCTTGGAAATATAGGAGTACCTGAAAATTCACTAAAACGCTCGCCGCCGCCAAAAAGTTTAGGATATCTAAATTCTAGAAAGTCGTGGACCTACCTATTATACACATCTACGTCCTCCGAAAATTTCAGCTCAATCGAATCGGCCACTCCAGAGATTATCTCTATTAACCATTTTGCTGATATATATATATATATATATATATATATATATATATATATATATATATATATATATATATATATATATATATATATATATATATATATATATATGTATATATATATATATATATATATATATATATATATATATTTATATATATATATATATTCACTTCACACCACACTTCAACAATTTTGCGATTTCATAATAAGATGAAGGGTTTATTTTATCCTACACAGTCAAAGTAAAACTTCGGAAATTACATGTCGGACAAGAACGGTAACCCGATCCCAGTTAACCTATATTTTTAGCATCAAAAACTTCTGTTCACGGGAACTCACGAACCAATAATTTACAAAATACATAAGACTTAAGTAGGACCAGTTGCTTCTAGCACCTGTGCCTCTAGCGATTCAGGTAAGCTAGAGTTTTTACTAGTTTTCGAAGAAAATTAGTATTAAACTCATTTCGCCGAAAATTCATATTTCTTTACATATATATATATATATATATATATATATATATATATATATATATATATATATTATATATATATATATATATATATATATATATATATATATATATATATATATATATATATATATATATATATATATATATATATATATATATATATATATATATATATATATATATATATATATATATAGAAATATGAATTTTCGGCGAAATGAGTTTAATACTAATTTTCTTCGAAAACTAGTAAAAACTCTAGCTTACCTGAATCGCTAGAGGCACAGGTGCTAGAAGCAACTGGTCCTACTTAAGTCTTATGTATTTTGTAAATTATTGGTTCGTGAGTTCCCGTGAACAGAAGTTTTTGATGCTAAAAATATAGGTTAACTGGGATCGGGTTACCGTTCTTGTCCGACATGTAATTTCCGAAGTTTTACTTTGACTGTGTAGGATAAAATAAACCCTTCATCTTATTATGAAATCGCAAAATTGTTGAAGTGTGGGAGAACGAAATTTACTGATGTCACTAATTTCATTTTAAAGAATGAATCATGCGAGCAAATAGCCATCACAATAAAACAAAAATTATCACTTATCATTGACGAGACGACAAACATAAGTATAATCAAATGTTTAGCTATAGTTTTTCGATGTTTTGACTTAAATTGGAGGAAAAATCCACGATAGGTTTTAAGGTCTATTGAAACTCTCTCAATGTGATTCAAAGTCAATTTGCTGAAGTATTTAAACGATTTGAATAGTATTTCGTAAAACTTAGTGAGATTCGATTCGGACGGTGCTTCGTTTATGATGAGTAATAAGCAAGTTGTCAAGTCCTTCCTAAACAAATATTTTCCAAATTTTTATGTTATTGCCTGCACAAAAAAAAGCTGCACCAGCACCTTTCCTTGTCGAAGTTTTGGCTCACTCGCAGTATTACTAATGTTCGAAGAAGAACATTAGTATCAAAATCACTTTGGCCAAAAATTCATATTTCTATATATATATATATATATATATATATATATATATATATATATATATATATATATATATATTATATATATATATATATATATATATATATATATATATATATATATATATATATATATATATATATATATATATATATATATATATATATATATATATATATATATATATATATATATATATATATATATATATATCATCAAAAAATTTCAGTGACAAAATCTCAGGAACGCGCCATCCGATTGAGCTGAAATTTTCAGGACACATTGGTGTATATGCAAAATAGTGCCAAGTCTCACGAAAAGTTAATAATCTTTAACCCTTTGGCGCCGGCGGCCATTTTAGTGATTTTTTTGATATACCTATTTTTCCATACACAAATAATTTTTGCAAAAATAAAGTTGACGACATAAATTTCGAACAAGTTTTACATGTGAATCGGATAATGTTTTGGAATTTTTTAACCCCATGTGTGCGCTGGGTGCCTAAAAAGAGAACGGGAAAATTTGAAAATTTTTAACTTGCGATAACTTTTGACAGAGCTATTCCATGATTACGAAATTTTCAGGACATGTTTGTTTTATTTAGTTGTAGACTAGTGAGCGTGCTGGCAACCCTGTAGCTAGGGCAGGCACTGAAAGTGAAAACCTCCAAATCATCGTCTCTCTTGAAAAAATGTCGTTTCTTAAAAAAAAAGCCACTCATATGTAAATTTTGTGCTTTGTTTACATAAACAAAAAAAAAATTTGATATGGTATAACGGGCACGCCTGGAAACCCTTGCCCAAGTTACCTATATATTTAGCATCAAAAATTTCTGTTCACGGAAACTCACGATTCGATGAACAGAATTTATTGAAATTTGCAGAATGTATTGGTCTTAAACAGGACCAGGTCTGATAGAAGTGATTTTGAAATGCGAGTGATTCTGTGCCGGTGGTGCCATCTTGAAAAATCACTAAAAAAGATAACTGTTTTTAACCCTATAAATTCTGATTGAATCGTTCGATTTTGACGAAATTCACCTTACTTTAGACCACGTTTGGTAGAAATTTGGTTGAAAAATTCGGTTGGTGCTGCCAGCTATGATAATTTTGGTGTCTTAAATTTGAAAAAATAAAAATTTGGAAGTGAAAACATTCAAACCATCGAATATCCTAAAAAATGTCCGTTTCTACAATAAAACCAATCTGTATACAAATCTTATGCTTAATCTACACAGTCAAAGTAAAACTTTGGAAATTTCATGTCGGACAAGAACGGTAACCCTCTCTCAGTTAACCTATATTTTTAGCTTCAAAAACTTCTGTTCACGAGAACTCACGAATCAATAATCAGATAGAATTGAAATTTACAGAATGCATTGGACTTAAGTAAGGCCAGGTCTGATAGAAGCGATTTTGAATTGTAGGCAACTCTGTTCCAGTGGTGCCATCTTGAAAAATTACTAAGAAAAAAAAATGCTTTTTGCCCTATGAAATGTGAATGAGTTACCAGATTTTCATGAAATTGACACAGTAGCTGAACCTTACTTTGAACTCTGTTTGATAGAAATTTGGTTGAAAACTTCGATTGGTGCTGCCAGCTATGGTAATTTTTGTGTCTTTGGTTTTGAAAATTCGCACAGGAAAATAAAACTTTTTGCCCTATAACTTCCAGTGCAGTCATGAAATCAATACGAATTTCATACAATTACTGGAACCTATTATAAACATTATCCAAGCCAAATTTGGTTGAAAAGCCATGATAGGGTTGCCAGCTATTGTTGGTTTTGTGTTTGTTTGCAATATCTTTATTAAGCGGTTTTATCGTAGAATTTTCAATTGGTTATGATATTGTAGTGAAAATAAACAGCAAATATTAAGCTTTCGATTATTTGAAAAAACTCGCTGCAGGTAGCCCTAAATTTCTTTATACTCCTATAACTTCAAATGTTATATAACAACGTGAAGCAGATGTGATATATTCTTGGCTTTGATACTGGCGAAAGGTTGCCAGCACGATTCGGTTGTGCTACTTTTGTATCAATAAATGCTTACAGTTAGTATTCATACCGGAAACATTTACAATGAAAATAAATAATCAATGTTTCAATTCCCAAAGTTCTGCAAATTTTTCGGATCGCAGCCCCAAACTCCAACTTCAGTTACATTGCTGCAGGCACTGAGCATTTTCTTCATTGATGTTATATCTTTCAAAATTTTGTGATATAAGCAACTGATATCGAATATAATTAACCCGTGTTTTGTTCCTAGAGTTTTTTATGTGTATATTTTTTTTTCACAGTTCTAACAGCTCACGGAATGCAACCAATTTCAAGAGAGCTTTAACGTTAAAATTCATAAAACACTAAAAGCATCTTTGACCAGGTGGTTCTCGTTTGAAAACGTTGACTAGCTATATTTGGTAGCAAAATAACTATATATATAATAAATATATATATAATATAAAAATAAATATAAAAATATATATATAAATATATATATATATATATATATATATATATATATATATATATATATATATATATATATATATATATATATATATATATATATATTTATATATATATATATATATATATATATATATATATATATATATATATATATATATATATATATATATATATATATATATGCGCATGTTTGTGAGTTTGTTTTTCTATGTTTAAGAGGCGCATAGAAAAAACATGTAAATAAACTTATCTACCAGACTGCAGGGTAGGTGGAAAAGTGTGCTCCGAAAAGTTCCCCCTCCCCCTTTGTCATAAAATGGTACCCCTGAGCATCCATCCCAAATCTTCAGAAATGAGCTCGTCACTTACTCTTTGCCCACTGTTAAACAAGATGGGATCACTTCTTATCCTGTTAATTTCCTATTATTAACATCGCAAGACCAGCCCTACACCCACACCCTACCCACCACCGCAAACGAACCATCCCGAAATAACCGACTTTTTAGTTTTTTTTTTCCATACCGTCTTATCCCATGACCGATCAGGGCAAAGTCACCTAATTTCAGGTGCAAATTGGTTTCGAGACGTGTCATGTCCCTTTAGCGCTATGCAGGCATCACAGGATTGGTAAAAAAACTGATTATTCGGGGATAATCTGCAGCGGGTTGAGCTCCTATAATGTCAAGAATGAGCGTTTACAGAATTATGCCATGATATTATCTTCCTTTTTCACACTCCTAGGCCCATGATATGTTACAAAACCTATTTTCACCTTTCATGTTGTTTGTTTGTCCTGCTCCTTCGTGGAATATCCATACATGATGCAGCAATACAGTTTATTTCCAAGAAGAGAGTAGCGAGCAGATGTCCCTACAAGTTTTATGGCAAAAGGGGGCGGGGGTGGTGGTAGCTTTTCGGAGCACACTTTTCCACCTACCCTAAAGTGTGGTAGATAGGTTTGTATACATACTTTTTTTTACGCGCCTCTTAAACATAGAAAAACAAACTCACAAACATGCCAAGTCGTAATCAAAATCGGATAATATCAACATGCCGTTGAGAAAGAAGATGCTGTTAGTAACAAATGCTTAGATAAATATATCTCAAAAACGGTTATAGTTACAGGAAAAAGTTATCAAATCTTTTTTGTTGCAAATTTTTTAAGCTACAAATTCTTCGTACATTGTTTTTCTAAAGACGTAACCGTTACGGAGATATTTAGGAAAGGTCACTTTCGTTGACCTTTGACCCCGTATAAAAAGTGACGCAGCACTCGGATCGATGGGGACTTTTGACATTTTGCTAAATACGCCAGTACCAAGGTTGACACCAAAATTCAGCTTTCCCCTAATTTTTCCGAAGTTTCGCCTTTTTGTGTCGGATTACAGAGCGTTTATTAATTTGACCAATACGAAAATACTTGCAAGTATTTTGGAACTTGCAAGTATTTTCGTATCGAGTATTTTCGTATCGAGTATTTTCGTACTTGCGAGTATTTTCGGACTTGCGAGCATTTTATGCAATTATTCAAAAAGTTTTTAAGGCAAAAATAGGTGAAATCGGTCCAAATCCGCCAATTTTGGGTTAGAGTAGTTTGGGACATAGCGGGTCGGTTTTGTAGGGGAGTAAGGGGTTTTGTGGCCATAGTTTGGTAAAAACTGCCTTTACAGCGCTTTCGATGATTGAAAGTGGTCGGGGAGTATATTAGTGATATTTTAAGGGCGAAAACATTTTTGATAAGGGCAACTGGGCAAAAACGACCATTTATTTCAAAAAAATTTTTTTTTACCTAGCATGAATTTGAGGACCTTTCTGAGGTGTTTCGGGTGAAATTTCCATACAAGTCTGGGAAAAAACGGCCTAGTTTCTAAGATACGGCAAAATGAAATCCGCCGGAAAAACTGAGAGTACGAAATACTCGTGAATATGAAAGCACTTGCAAATATGAAATACGAGTGCATATTAATATAAGGGTACTATTACAACACTGTTTGATTAAAATGAATCAAATGGAGGAAATTTATTGGGTAAATTCTCGATTACATGTATAGTTCACAAAAATACTTGTACTTAGTATTTTTGAATTTCGTACTAGGTACTGCCTGTTCCAAAAAATACCTGTTCCATATACCTGTTGCAGTATTTATGCCTGATCTTTAGTCTACAATAGCACCCTGCTCTTCATTTGAGTTAGGATCATACTCAGCAGTAAAATGGTCAGCTGGGGACAGCGAAGATACTCAATTTCCGGTGATTACAACTGGAGCGGACTACATGATACCTGCACTTGTTTCAAATTTCTAAATAAATTCAATACATACACAGTACTCGAAAAGACATTTTATTCTTACTTTTGCACATACCTGAGACAAATTAATAAACGCTCTTCTAGTTGAATTGAAACACGGAAGTTTGTGTTTTTTTTTGTTAATTTTCTCGCTAGCAAGCTTAAGTAAATCAAAAAAGTTTTGTTTATTTTCATTCAATAGTACACGTTAAACTTTTCACTATTTGAATCGAGGTCCAGTGCAACAATAGCAGAACCTCTTAAAAAAATGCTACTATAAAATGGATGCCCCCAATATTTTCTTCTTTCGTATCGTTTTTTAAGTTGTAACTGCTACCAAACTACTGTAACATCGTCGTCACTACTTGAATCCATTTCGCTAACTGGATTTGATTTTTTTCTTTACAACACTTGAAAAATTTATGTCTTTGCAATGTGTAAATCTACATCTCAAAGCGACTTATGTCTCCTCATGGCATAAATCTGTTGTGAGCATATACCACCTCAGTGTGCAACTTGCCTATTAAATTTGATATTTTTTCCAAATGTTCTGTGTGCTTTACTAGATTTATGTAGAGAACTAATTGAGAGAGTGTTGTTGAAATCAACTATCTATGAGGAAATAACTATGTGATCTCTGATGTTTTTTTATAGGAATAAAGCTGTCAATGTTGCGTTGATTAAATTTTTCAAATTAAGTTTTTTTTTCAGTTCTAAAAACTAATTATTTTTTTTCAAAAACTGATTTACCGCCTAGTAAGTAGATATATTTTAATTTCAGATACCAAAATTTAAAGGATTGTAAGAGACTGTGACTAATAGACTTTGAAAAACGAGACAGGTTATCCTTGAAATACGTGTAGCTTCTAAAGGAAAATGATCTATGAAAAAAATGTTCGGTTTGTGTAAATACCTAAAACAAACATAAAAAACTCTAGCGCACCTGAACCGCTAGAAGCACTAATGTTCGAAGAAAAGTATAAGAATCGTGCAGATTTTGAGTGCATATTCTACCACACGAGCTGCTTATTACAGCCAAACTGTTTCAAACACCAGGTTTTACTTTGGTCTTATAACTAATATGGTGGAAAGGTTTCAGATATTACCAGTGGCATGAATTTCAAAGTTTATGAGAGCAACACTTGTTAATTATATTCGCTATCAGTTGCTTATTTCACAAAAATTTTCAAAGCAGCATCTCATAAAACATCAATGAAGAAAATGCTCAGTGCCTGCAGCACTGTAACTGAAGCTGGTGTTTGGGGCTGCGATCCGAAAAATTTGCACAACTTTGGGAATTGAAACATTGGTTATTTATTTTCATTGTAAATGTTTCCGGTATGAATACTAACTGTAAGCATTTATTGACACAAAAGTAGTACAACCGACTCGTGCTGGCAACTTTCTGCCAGTATCAAAGCCAAGAATATATCACACCTGCTTCACGTTGTTTAATTACATTGGAAGTTATAGGAGTATAAAGAAATTTGGGGTTATCTGCAGCGAGTTTTTTCAAATAATCGAAAACTTAATATTTGTTGTTTATTGTCACTACAATATCATAACCACTTGAAAATTCTACGATAAAAGCGCTTTGTAAAGATATTGCAATAAAACACAAAACCAACAATAGCTGGCAACCCTATCGAGGCTTTTCAACCAAATTTGGTCTGAATAATGTTTATAATAGGTTCCATTAATTGTATGAAATCCGTATTGATTTCATGACTGCACTGGAAGTTATAGGGCAAAATGTTTTATTTTCCTGAGCGAATTTTCAAACCCAAGTACACAAAACTTACCAAAGCTGGCAGCACCAATCGAATTTTTCAACCAAATTTCCATCAAACAGAGTTTAGAGTAAGGTTCAGCTACTGTGTCAATTTCATGAAAATCTGGTAGCTTATTCACATTTCATAGGGCAAAAAGCAGTTTTTATTCTTTATAATTTTTCAAGATGGCATCACTGGCGCAAAGTTGCCCACAATTCAAAATCGCTTCTACCAATCCTGGTCCTACTTAAGACCAATACATTCTGCAAATTCCAACTAATTCTGATTATTGGTTCGTGAGTTCCCGTGAACAGAAGTTTTTGATGCTAAAAATATAGGTTAACTGGGAGAGGGTTACCGTTCATGTCCGACATGAAATTTCCAAAGATTTACTTTGAACGTGTAAATAAAGCATAAGATTTTTATACAGATTGGTTTTATTGTAAGAAACGGACATTTTATAGGATATTCGATGGTTTGAATGTTTTCACTTCCAAATTTTTATTTTTTTCAAATTTAAGTCAACAAAATTGTCATAGTTGGCAGTTCCAACCGAATTTTTCGACCAAATTTCTACCAAACGTGGTTTGAAGCATCTAGCTACTGTGTGAATTTAGTTAAAATCGAACGGTTGAATCAAAATTTATAGGGCTAAAAGCAGTTATCTTTTTTAGCAATTTTTCGAGATGGCACCACTGGCACAGAATCGCCCGCATTTATAAATCACTTCTATCAGACCTGGTCCTGTTAAAAACCAATACATTCTGCAAATTTCAACTAATGTGGCTCATAGTATCGTGAGTTTCCGTGAACAGAAGTTTTTGATGCTAAAAACATAGGTAAATTGGGCAAGGGTTACCAGGCGTGCTCGTTATACCATATCAAATTTTTTTTTGTCTATGTAAACATAGCACAAGATTTACATATGAAAGGCGTTTTTTTGAAGAAGCGGCATTTTTTCAAGAGAGATGATAATTTGGAGGTTTTCACTTTCAGTGCCTGCCCTAGCTACAGGGTTGCCAGCACGCTCATTAAAAGCTACACAAATCTACAATTAAAAAAATAACAATATGTCCTAAAAATTTCGTAATGATTGAATAGCTCTGTCAAAAGTTATCGCAATATAAAAATTTTCAAATTTTCCCGTTCTCTTTTTAGGCACCCAGCGCACACATGGGGTTAAACATTTCCAAAACAGTATTCGATTCACATGTAAAACATGTTCGAAATTAATTTTTTCAACTTTAGTTTTGCAAAAATTATTTGTGTACGGAATAATAGGTATATTAAAAATATCACTAAAATGGCCGCCGGCGCCAAAGGGTTAACAATAATTGACATTTAGTGAGACCTGGACCTATTCTGCATATACACCAATGTATCCGGAAAGTTTCAGCTCAATTGGATGGCGCGTTTTGATGATATATATATATATATATATATATATATATATATATATATATATATATATATATATATATATATATATATATATATATATATATATATATATATATATATATATATATATATATATATATATATATATATATGGATAAATAATCTATTTTTTGTCTGCTGAAAATAGTTTGGACATTATAGATTGATGTGCGAAAAATTGCAGGTTGATATTATCGATATTTTATTTGGCCCACCGGCGCTGGGCAGTGTCGAGTCGGGTTTCATTTAACCGATCCCTTTTCTCTGTAATCCGGTGGGTAACAGATCTGGAGAGTATATGTCATAAAAAACAATCATAGAGCCGAAGGCGGCTGTGTAAATGTTCGCGAGAATAGAAAAATTACACGGCGTGAAATATTCGTCATGTGTTTCCGATGTGAATTGTAAAATTCTCAAAAATATTACCGAATTACGACTTTATGGTGAACATTTTACGATTATGGAGGAAGATTGCGTCAGTCTTGTACAGAAAAGGATGAGAGAGCGTTTGCGTAAATTGAGGAAATATACCACAAGAATCTCTGGAAAAGGCAAACTCACGGCAAAGCTCGTTGATATGTTGTCTGTTTTTGCGTATTGGAAATTCGAAGAAACAAAACTTGGGCAACATTGCTGCAAAAAACGTCGGCCGATGAGAATTCGCAGGACGAAACTGTCCGACTGGCAAAGACAGCTGGTTCAGCCAGAAAGCAAAACTGCTGAACATACTGTATGATTATAAACATAAACCAGCATATATATATGGAAATATGAATTTTTGGCCGAATCGATTTTAATACTAATGTTCTTCGAACATTAGTAAAAATTGCAGGAGCTTATTAATAACCTGATTTTAGTAGTAGTTGTGGATATTAATTGGAGTTTGCTGTGAAACCTGACTGGGTCGAATTGACTGAAGTGCAACATTTCGTTGAGTTTGAATGCTGATAGGTCCTGTGTGTCCAACCCACTAGGAAGCTTATCCAGGTGTGGGATTTTGTGACAAACTCAACTTTTGTGCCATGACACGCATACAAAAACAACACTGTTGCATGACAAATACACATTTCAGAAGGTATAGCTAAAAGATGAGGAGCAATTAACTTCACTGGTTTCTTTGAATCCACCATTGAATATTTTCAATAACTAAATTTCAGTTAAATAAAATTTGTCTAGAAAAAAATAATGAACTCAAAATTGAGTTAAATTTTTTTTAAAATTAAATTAATATTAGGTGGTTAGTACATAGTGTCAAGCGTCAAAACGGGCTAATTTTCAGAAATTAATTTTGGAAAAACCATTGATACAATATTCATAATTTTTTATATCAACTCATCTACACATTAAGAAGTGTGTTTAAATATTTTTTTTAAATACAATTTGATCCGAATATGTATCTTTGTGCCCTTCGATGATTTCCGTGTGCGGTCGATCGATGCACATGATTTTGCGTACATGATACTTCGAATACATGATATGTTGAAACGAAAAAAAAAATGTTCATTAAGTAAATTGTACAAACTTTCAGCTGACGAAGCATTTCTGTTTTTTTCATCTTTGTTAATGAAAAAAAATTATTGAATTTTTTTCGATTTCAGGCTCAAAAAATGAATTTATTGTTAGTGATTATTGAACAAAACATTAAAGCGATAAAATCGTCTGTTACAAAAAAAAGTACTATTCTTTTGAGTATGTGTAACGAATTTCAAGCCGATTTATTGATATATCGGAGCAGCTCTTGATACATCGCAGTGATTGCCATCAGAACGATGTCGAAGAGAGCTGGTTTATGTTTATAATCATACAGTATGTTCAGCAGTTTTGCTTTCTGGCTGAACCAGCTGTCTTCGCCAGTCGGCGAAGTCGCCTGTCTTTGCAGCAATGTTGCCCAAATTTTGTTTCTTCGAATTTCCAATACGCAAAAACAGACAACATATCAACGAGCTTTGCCGTGAGTTTGCCTTTTCCAGAGATTCTTGTGGTATATTTCCTCAATTTACGCAAACGCTCTCTCATCCTTTTCTGTACAAGACTGACGCAATCTTCCTCCATAATCGTAAAATGTTCACCATAAAGTCGTAATTCGGTAATATTTTTGAGAATTTTACAATTCACATCGGAAACACATGACGAATATTTCACGCCGTGTAATTTTTCTATTCTCGCGAACATTTACACAGCCGCCTTCGGCTCTATGATTGTTTTTTATGACATATATTCTCCAGATCTGTTACCCACCGGATTACAGAGAAAAGGGATCGGTTAAATGAAACCCGACTCGACACTGCCCAGCGCCGGTGGGCCAAATAAAATATCGATAATATCAACCTGCAATTTTTCGCACATCAATCTATAATGTCCAAACTATTTTCAGCAGACAAAAAATAGATAATTTATCCGTGCACAATTTGAAAAAAATGAATTATATCTCTCCCGGCGAAAAATGAATAATTTCTTGCCCGGCGAAAAATGAATAATCTCGTGCCCGGCGAAAGATGAATAATCTCTTGCCCGGCGAAAAATAAATAATCTCTTGCCAGGCGAAAAATGAATAATCTCTTGCCCGCCAATAACGAATAATTTCTTACCCGGCAAAAGATGAATAATCTCTTGCCCGGTGAAAAATGAATAATCTCTTGGCCGGCGAAAAATGAATAATCTCTTGCCCGGCGAAAAACGAAAAATCTCTTGCCTGCGAAAAATGAATAATGTCTTGCCCGGCGAAAATTGAGCAATCTCTTGCCCGGCAAAAGATGAATAATCTCTTGCCCGGCGATAAATGAGTAATTTCTTGTCCGGCAAAAGATGAATAATCTCTTACCCAGCGACAAACGAATAATCTCTTGACCGGCGAAAAACGAATAATCTCATGCCAGGCGAAAGATTAATAATATCTTGACCGGCGAAAAATGAATAATCACTTGTCCGGCGAAAAATGAATAATCTTCTGCTCCGCCAAAAATAAATTATCTCTTGCCCAGCGAAAAATGAATAATCTCTTGCCCGTCGAAAGACGATAATCTCTTGCCCGGCGAAAATCGAATAATCTCTTGCCCAACGAAAAACGAATAATCTCTTGCCCGGCGAAAGATGAATTATCTCTTGCCTGGTGAAAAATGAATAAACTCTTTCCCGGCGAAAATAAATAATTTCTTGCCCGGTAAAAAATGAATGTTTTGTTGCCCGGTAAAAAATGAAGAATCTCTTGCCCGGCGAAAAACGAATAATCTCTTGCCCGGCGAAAGATGAATAATCTCTTGCCCGGCGAAAGATGAATAATATCTTGGCCGGCGAAAAATGAGTAATCTCTTGGCCGGCGAAAAATGAATAATCTCTTGCCCGGCGAAAAACGAGAAATCTCTTGCCCGGCGAAAGATGAACAATCTCTTGGCCGACGAAAGATGAATAATTTCTTGCCCGGCGAAAGATGAATAATCTCTTACCCAGCGACAAACGAATAATCTCTTGACCGGCGAAAAACGAATAATCTCATGCCAGGTGAAAGATGAATAATCTCTCGCCCGGTGAAAAATGAATAATCTCTTGGCCGGCGAAAAATGAATAATCTCTTGGAAGCACTTGCAAGTATGAAATACGAGTGCATATTAATATCAGGGTACTATTACAACACTGTTTGATTGAAATGAATCAAATGGAGGAAATTTATTGGGTAAATTCTTGCTTTCATGTATAGTTCACAAAAATACTTGTGCCTAGTATTTTTGAATTTCTTACTAGGTACTGGCTGTTCCAAAAAAATACCTTTTCCATATACCTGTTCCAGTATTTACGCCTCATCTCTAAAATAAATGCACGAAAAATTGTTTATGGTTTTCTTTTGCAGCATTGTTTTAATATTAGAAACTATCAATGTGCTTATTTAAATCACAGTAGATTTTATTAATGGGAGTTAGTGTGTGAAAAATGAAAAAATGCAATGTTATTTGTGTGTTATTGCTGCACTGAAAGTCAAAAGAAGAATACTGTGGCGGAAGAAAAAACTATTTTATATGTATCCAATCGATGCACATTGTTGTGATGTGTAAAAGGAGCGAAAAGGTATGGGATCTTGTCTATTGCATGATTGTTTTTAAAATATTTCCCGAAAGAACATAAGTCCAGTATTTGAAACACGAAATGCTTGATAGTCTTCTCAGGACAGATTTGAAGGAAAGATTAGTTTCAATGATGATCCTGACTGTAAATTGCAGTCTAAAAATTCAAAGAAGGAAAATGCAGTTCTCATCTTTCATTTAAAATTAGAAAAGACAATTCTATTGTCAAATGGAAACAAATCAGCTATCGTAAATAAAGTCTATGTACTGAAAGATTATGTGCTAACAGCTTTTCCAAATTCTTCAATAACAGCTCTTCAAGATGGTGCTAGAAAGTCCAAATACAATCAGGGTTTCTTTATTACGGTGATAAAAATTATGTAGAGGTCTGAGCTCAGCTGCAATCTGAAAGTATCTGTTTTCTCATTCAATGAGATGGAAATTGACTCCATAAGAAAATTTTGTGATCCAAAGCCTGTCCGAAAACTGCAAGCGACCAAAATATTATAACTTTCAAGGTAGAATCACAAAATAAGGGAGTGCTAATTTAACAAATGTTGTAAATTCATGCGGATTTTTCAATCCATAGAATTGTTAGTGATTCAAGAGGTGAAAATCTCACAATCCATGAAGGTTTAGAAGTATCCCAGCTTTCAAACTTAAAATTTAGGCTCTCCAAAAAAGCCCCGGTGATATAAAAATTATTTGCTTTTTATAGACTGGCTAACATTTTTTGAACTATGTGAGCCACGTAAAGGTTGCGTTATTCAATCCGTCGTATTGGACGTCCTCCCTTTTTCAGCTCATATATTTCATATTAACTTAGTTAGCTATTTCCCTGATATTTCTCCAGAGGAGTCTTAAACTAGAAGTGGAGTTTTTGTATTGAAAATAAAATTAATTAAAATGAATAAAACCTATTTTTTACTAATGTTCGAAGAACAATAGTATTAAACTCGTTTCGCCAAAAATTCATATTTCTTATATATATATATATATATATATATATATATATATATATATATATATATATATATATATATATATATATATATATATCAGCAAAATGATTAAGGGAGATAATCTCTGGAGTAGCCGATCCGATTGAGCTGAAATTTTCGGAGAACGTAGATGTATATAGTAGGTAGGTCCATGACTTTCTCAAATTCAGATATCCTAATGCCGCGTTTCCAATGCTGGCTTGGAGTGAAATGTGTTTGCGTACACTTTTGCTCTCATGCACTTTCACATATCTTCCTCTCTTTTTAATCAATCTCTAAAATCTGTGGTTGAACTCTAGAGTGGGACCTATTTCAACTACAGCGTGAAGCTTTTCGGACATTTTCGAATTTTTAAATTCACTACTTTTCAATAGAAGACGTTTCTGAAAGCTCTGTTTAAAATGAAGTGTAAAGTGTTGTTTTCCGCGTTCAAAAATAGATAATGTCATAGAAAATACAGTTGGATGAATGATTTGTGCATTGAAATCAATAAAGAAACAAATTCATAGCCCATCTGTGATAAAAATAGTTATTGAAAATTAAATTCAAATATGTGTTACGACAGATGTCGTTGTACCTTCGAAATTCAAATTCGAATGATTTCATGTGTTCAAAGTTGTGAGGTTGAAGTAGGCATTGCCGGAAAATGGACAAACCAAAGGCGTATGCGATTTCGATTTGCCTTTTTTCTCCTGGGGGTCAAGAATAAAATGCCTCATCAAAATTTCGAGTGAAATATTGTAATTATTACGTTTTATTAACGTTACCATAGTTTTTGATATTTAAAAGTGAAGCAATATAGTCCTTGATAAAGACAATGATGCTGCTGAAAATTAAATTCACGGAATAAATGAGAATAGTTTGCCTTTATAAAGCACAATCAATAACACATCGATTGAAAAAAATTGTTATACATGATTATCCCATATTAGAATTTTGTATCACTTTTATATATCATAAAAGTACATACCATAAACATATATTATTACGTGCCTTTCGAAAAAAATCAAATCTATCTGCTACAGACTTACTAAATGTTCAGCATCAATGATAATTTGAAAATCTGCTAAAGTATTCCTTGCAAACTACAGCACATTGCACATACCTAAATGGTAAATGATTCGGCCTTTCTTGATCGAATTGTAATAAAGTCGTTGGCCATGGTGTCATGTGCATTCCAGCCAAGTAATCTGGGCATGGTTTAATTTTTTTTCATCCAAAGTAATTCGCATCATTTAAGCGCCATTGTCAGCTAAATGTTGGATTTAAAGTGACGTAGTGTGCTTTTTGCTCACCAAAAATACTGGAAATAGTAAATGGCCAAGAGTAATTTTCCATGACATTAATACGCTCAGCTCAGTTACCTCCATCTGCACATTCAACTCCAAACGTACTTTTACCTTCACCCAAACCTGTCCCAAAATCATTGCTTCGAATTAATAAAGAATGGCAGCACCGATTACTGTCCACTCATTTTATTCCTACAGAAATTCCTGATACAAAATCTCGCAGGATAAGTTCAGTCGATATCGAACGATCAACAAGTAAAGAAATCTAAAAAGGGTAACTTTAGTTCATGATAGCTAATGCGTACGCAGATACATTACACTTCAAGCCAGCATTGGAAACACGGCCTAGTTCTAAAAGTGAATTTATCGTTTTTAAACTCCAAGCGAACATTCAAATTATTAATTTACATAACATCTAAATTTATTATTTACATAACATATGTATTAAAAATTATTATAGATGTTATACAAATTACTAGGTAATTTGATCGATTTAATCGTTTGTTTTCAAGAAATCTAGAAAAAATTCGATTATATTAGTTTTTCATAAAATGCCCCCAAACTAGCAATGAGTGCTACAGCTTTGAGTTTTCAAAGCACAAAATGTCATCACAATTTTCGAATTTCGAAAATCTATCATTGGGAACAGGCCAGCTCTACTCTGAGATTCGGCGAAAGCTCACTCCATCATTGGAAACGCCGCCTAAACCTTTTGGCTACAGCTCTGCTACTGAATCCTACCTTCGACCTCCCCGAAGATGTGATTTTACAA
>OX376376.1:11621631-11673617 GCA_947369275.1 Nemotelus nigrinus | reverse complement strand
GTCTTCGTTTTTAAATATATATCCTTCGGATTGTGAATTATTCTCATTTAAAGGACATTAAATAAAACTAGTTTCTTTGGAGTACAACGAAAAAACGACAGTTTTATGACAGTAAGGAGACACATATGGGAGAAGCCTATATAAATTATTCCACAAGAAAATTAGTATTAAACTCGTTTCGCCGAAAATTCATATTTCTTTATATATATATATATATATATATATATATATATATATATATATATATATATATATATATATATATATATATATATATATATATATATATATATATATATATATATATATATATATATATACATATATATATATATATATATATATATATATATATATATATATATATATATATATATATATATGCATCTATATATATATATATATATATATATCTATATATATATATATATATATATATATATATATATATATATATAATAGAGATAATCTCTGGAGTGACCGATTCGATTGAAGTGAAATTTTCGGAAGACGTAGATGTATATAGTAGGTAGGTCCATGATTTGCTAGAATTCAGATATCCTAAACCTTTTGGCGGCGGCGAGCGTTTTAGTGAATTTTCAGGTACTCCTATATATCCAAGCAGTGTAAATTTTTGTTAAAATCAATGTATGGGAATGAAAGCTTTATTGTATTTTAAGCTTATCTATGATAAACAATTGGAAATTTTGAGCCGTCTGTGGGTGCAGAGTGTCTAAAAGTAGGCGAGGAATTTTTTTCAAATTTTGATTTGTCATTACTTGTAAGAGAAAACAATGGATCATCTTGCAAATTACAGAGCGTATTGACGTAAACTAGGACTTAACACAGATGGATTTTCAAGATTGTGCGGGCAATCCTGTAGCTACAGCAGGCTCCTGAAAAAAAATCTTTCAAATCATCGAACTTCCGGAAGAATTTTTGATTTTTGACAAAAATTTTAAATTTTTGATAAATTTTATCTTTTGTCCTTCATGTCAAGTTCAAATTTTTAAAATTCCGATTTGCACAAGAACGGCAACCCATCACCAAATTACCTCTATTTTCAGCAGTCGAAAGTTCTGTTCACGAGAACTGACGACCGGATAATCCGAGCATAATGAAATTCACAGGACATGTTGGTATTAGCTAGGACCAGGTCTCATAGAAGTGATTTTAAATTGCGGGCAACCCTGAGGCAGTGGTACCATCTTGAAAAATCACTGAGAAAAAAACAGCTTTTTGGCCTATAGCTTCCGAATCAGCCATTTTATTTAAGGGGTAACACCTATGTGGAACGCTGTTTTCGAGGGTGATTTTTTGCATTTTTTTCCCAGGAAACTTTATATTTGATTGAAAAAATAATTACATGGCTTTATTATACATGTTTTAAAGTATACAAAGTAATTTTTACAACGTCCTAAAATACAAAATGGTGGCTGTACCAGGCTACGAGCATCAGACGATTTTTCAAAGATGTCTCAACGGCCCGCAACTTTTCGTCGTCGCAAATGGTCTGAAACACAAAAATCAAAATTTTTCTTAAAGTTTGAACTAAAAGCAAAGGAAGTACGTACGGGTTTTCAAAAATATTGAATTTTGAAAGATTGGCGTACGGTTTTGCGAAAAAAAAAATTTGTAAAAAAAATCGTTTAAAATCAGCTGTAAAAATGACAATTTTCAATTTATCAGCAAAATCGTACGTACTTCTCTAGAAAATGATGTTGTTAAGGTTGCACCAAAATTTCAAATTGATCGGATAAAAATTGGCTGAATAATCGTGCGGGCCGTATCAAAAAATGTGGTTTCGAGAAAAACGCATTTAAAGTTTGAAAACAAAGGGCGGCTCTTTCACTTTCTCGATTTCGCTTTGTGGATTTATTGCCTTTTTTGTGGCAAATGTTGGTCTACTACCTGTCATACTGAATGGTAATTTACTAATGAGAAAAGTCGCTAACGGATACCTGTGGTAGGTATAAGGACTTTGGAGCAGAGCGTGCCGTACGCGCGCCGCATAGGCCCAGACCGCACGGTGGGGCGTCCAACGTTTATGCTCATAACTCGGGAAAAAAAATTTATTTTTGAAAATAACTTAAGACTTTATTCTAGACATGTTTCCCTGCCATTTTAGCAAAAACAAACAAATAGTTTTTTTGAAATTTCTACATAGGTGTTACCCCTTAAACAAAATTCACACAATATTTGGACCCTATTTTAAATAACATTTGGTGAAAAATTGGCTGAAAAATTAAAACAGAGTTGCCTGCTATGGTGATTTTTGTCTCCCAAATCTTGCAAACTTGCTCAGAAAAATAAAGCTTTTTTCCCTGTAACTTCTGTTCCAGTAATGAAATCAAAACGAACTTCATGCATTAAATGGACCTTAATGTGAAGGAATTTCGTACAAAAACCATGATAGGGCTGCCAGGTATGACCATTTTTGTAATTTTGTGGAATTTCTTTACTAAGTGATTATATCATTAGATTTGCAAATGGGAATCATCCTGCAATGAAAATTAACAACAAATATTAACGCTTTAAAATTTGAAAAGTTTTGAGGGTGGTTACACTAAAATTCTTTTCACCCGTAAAGCTTCCAGTGCAGTGATTCAATCGAAACGAAATTAACTGGCTGGGTTTAACTTAACGTGAAGCAGATTTGGTATATATTTTGCTTTGCTGCTAACACAGGGTAACCAGCATTAACCATTTTCGTAAATATTGCACCAACAGATGCTTCAAATGATGTACTCATATGCAAAGCATTTGCGATAAAAATTAGAAACCAATTTCTAAATTTTCCGAGTTTTGAACATTTTTCGGATGGCAGCCTCAAACAACGTTTAACCGCTGAAACTTTCGATGAAATCCTGCGATGAGAACGAAATTCAAAGGATAAGTTGATTTAAGTATGAGCTTGTGAAGGTAAACTTATTGCTGCTTCGTTGGGAAAGTGTTGCCAGCATTGAACCTTTTCATCATTTGTGTTATAGTAGAGTTTTGTTGCTTGGGATAAGGAATGGTTGATATGATTCTACAAAAAAGTTTTCAGCGTCATTCCGCATTTTTTTGTCGCTCAAAGACAATTTCTTCGAAAATTAGTTTTCTAGCGGTTCTGATGCGCTAGACTTTTTTACTAATGTTCGAAGAAGAACATTAGTATTAAAATCACTTTGGCCAAAAATTCATATTTCTATATATATATATATATATATATATATATATATATATATATATATATATATATATATATATATATATATATATATATATATATATATATATATATATATATATATATATATATATATATATATATCATCAAAAAATTTCAGTGAAAAAATCTCAGGAACGCGCCATCCGATTGAAATGAAATTTTCAGGACACATTGGTGTATATGCAGAATAGTGCCAGGTTTCACAAAAAGTTAATAATCTTTAATCCTTTGGCGCCGGCGGCCATTTTAGTGATATTTTTAATATACCTATTATTCCGTACACAAATAATTTTTGCAAAAATAAAGTTGACGAAATAAATTCCGAACGTGTTTTACATGTGAATTGGATAACGTTTTGGAATTTTTAAACCCCATGTGTGCAGTGGGTGCCTAAAAAGAGAACGGGAAAATTTGAAAAATTTTAACTTGCGATAACTTTTGACAGAGCTATTCAATCATTACGAAATTTTCATGAAATATTGATATTAGTTAGTTGTAGATTTATGTAGCTTTTAATGAGCGTGCTGGCAACGCTGTAGCTAAGGCAGGCACTGAAAGTGAAAACTTCCAAATCATCGTCTCTCTTGAAAAAATGCCGTTTCTTCAAAGAAAAGCCACTCATATTAAAATATTGTGCTTTTTTTACATAGACAAAAAATAAAATTTGATATGGTATAATGGGCACGCCTGGTAACCCTTACCCAATTTACCTATATTTTCAGCATCAAAAACTTCTGTTCACGGAAACTCACGGATCCAATAAGCAGAATTAATTGAAATTTGCAGAATGTATTGGTCTTAAATATGACCAGGTCTGATAGAAGTGATTTTGAAATGCGGGCGGTTCTGTGCCAGTGGTGCCATCTTGAAAAATCACTAAAAAAGATAACTGCTTTTAGCCCTATAAATTCTGATTCAATCGCTCGATTTTCACGGAATTCACACAGTAGCTGAACCTTACTTCAAATTTGGTTGAAAAATTCGGTCGGAGCTGCCAGCTATGATAATTTTGGTGTCTTAAATTTGAAAAATAAAAATATGGAAGTGAAAACATTCAAACCATCGAATATCCTAAAAAATGTCCGTTTCTTACAATAAAACCAATCTGTATACAAATCTTATGCTTTATCTACACGTTCAAAGTAAAACTTTGGAAATTTCATGTCGGACCAGAACGGTAACCCTTTCCCAGTTAACCTAAATTTTTAGCATCAAAAACTTCTGTTCACGGGAACTCACGAATCAATAATCAGATACAATTGAAATTTACAGAATGCATTGGACTTAAGTAGGACCAGGTCTAATAGAAGCGATTTTGAGTTGTAGGCAACTCTGTGCCAGTGGTACCATCTTGAAAAATTACAAAGAAAAAAAACTGCTTTTTGCCCTATGAAATGTCAATAAGTTACCAGATTTTCATGAAATTGACACAGTAGCTGAACCTTACTTTAAACTCTGTTTGATAGAAATTTGGTTGAAAAATTCGATTGGTGCTGCCAGCTATGGTAATTTTTGTGTCTTTGATTTTGAAAATTCGCTCAGGAAAATGAAACTTTTTGCCCTATAACTTCCAGTGCAGTCATGCAATCAATAATAATCATACAATTAATGGAACCTATTTGAAGCATACTTCAGGCCAAATTTGGTTGAAAAGCCACAATAGGGTTGCCAGGTATTGTTGGTTTTGTGTTTGTTTGCAATATCTTTATTAAGCGGTTTTATCGTAGAATTTTCAATTGGTAATGATATTGTAGTGACAATAAACAGCAAATATTAAGCTTTCGATTATTTGAAAAAACTTGCTGCAGGTAACCCTAAATTTCTTTATTCTCCTATAACTTCGAATGTAATATAACAACGTGAAGCAGATGTGATATATTCTTGGCTTTGATACTGGCGAAAGGTTGCCAGCACGAGTCGGTTGTGCTACTTTTGTATCAATAAATGCTTACAGTTAATATACATACCGGAAACATTTACAATGAAAACAAATAACCGATGTTTCAATTCCCAAAGTTCTGCAAATTTTTCGGATCGCATCCCCAAACACCAACTTCAGTTACAGTGCTGCAGCATTTTCTTCATTGATGTTATATGAGATGCTGCTTTCAAAATTTTGTGAAATAAGCAACTGATGACGAATATAATTAACAAGTGTTTTGCTCTCATAAACGTTGAAATTCATGCCAGTGGTAATATCTGAAACCTTCCACCATATGAGTTATAATGCATTCTGGAGACCAAAGTAAAACGTGGCGGTTGAAACAGTTTGGCCGTAATAAACAGCTCATGTGGTGGAATATGCACTCAAAACCTGCACGATTCTTCTACTGTTCTTCGAACATTAGTATTTCTAGCGGTTCAGGTGCGCTAGAGTTTTTTTTTATTTTAAGTGCCAAATTTTTTTCTCATTTTCTGAAGCGCTTGTGTTATTGATTTGTGATCATAGTTCCCTTCTTGTCTATAAATCAGCATAGACAACGTATATCGTCTCTAAAGCTTATCAAAGCTGGAAATAATTGATACGGGAAACTCGATCGTTTTGCGGAATAAGCCTCCGAAAGCAGAATCAAATTGGAATTGTTTTTGCGGGATGATTAAAATTGAAAAAAAATTTATTTATCTTGAAAATTTTATTGCCTTAGTCACCACTTAAAGCTGTCGCCGGCTGTTAAGGCAACTCAAGACGAACAAATACAACCACAAATCCGGCGAAATTTAAGCCCTGCTTCGGACTGGCACGTTAGCGAGCTAAGCTACCGACCTCTCATTTGTGTAAAGCAAATGTTGACAGAAATCATAAAAAGTATCAATTTTAGCGTCGAATATTGAAGCGTGGTTGATGTTGAAACATGTAAAAAAATGTTCACATTGTAGATATGATTTACTTAATTCGTAGATAAAATTTACTTGATGAAAATTACTTGCTTGAAATAAGGCACAGTAAAAATTGTATTCTGTTGAATGCAAGAAATTTTCACACAATATTCATACAAATTACTGACATCAAATAAAAGTTTATTTGATGTGTGGGAGATTTCACACCTCGTAAATAAGTAAATATTTTCTTAGATTCTCGGAAACATATTTTACTGAGTGTGCATATTGTCAAAAAGCTTCGACTTAGAAATTGTGTCTATGAATCTTCATTGACTCTCATTAAATAATTTCGACTCTTAAAAAAATGGAGTATCTGGACTACGTGTTATTATTTCTCTATTTCTAGCTATTCTTATATGGAGAGTGCAACTTTTATGAAAAGATTATTTAACTCACAATAAGACCTTTACAAAAGTACTTTTGTACACTTATAAGAATTGTAAAAGTTACACAATAAGAGATATTGGTCTCGTAAATGCGCCATTTAATACTAGTAGTACTCTAAAAGACTGGAGACTGCTCTCAGGTTTCTTCTCATAAGACTTTTGTGGTGTCTTGTAAGAGAAAAATTGTTACTTGGAGTAACACACTAGGTTGAGACTTTTTCGACAAATGCGCCGAAATTTCAACTCGTTTCGATTCCCGTATCCATTAAAAAGCAATATGCTGAAGAATGAAATTGCATTTACGATACGAATGCCAAATTTTATTTTCGAATTTCGTGCCCGTTAAAAATGTACCTATTAGTCTGATTTATGACGTGTAAACCATATTTGGTAAAACACATTCAGTTTAACCACGTCATAAGTTTTCATGTTATCTGTTTTGTTGAAAAATCTACCGAACTCTAAAATCTGCAGAGATTTCGTGCTATAATTTTTAGAGCCGATAAAACTCTATTCAGCTTATATTTATCCTAAATACGATTAAATCAGCTCGCTTTGAATTCGTTTGATTCAATGTTTTAAGCAGTTGGTATGTCTCCTAAACAAAACACTTGATCTGCATTGTCCTTGCTTATGATGAATACCAATAGACATATTGTTTTAAATACATGCGCTTTAAACCATATTCTTCTAAGGTTTAATTCTTATTGCGAGAGCTTTTCCAGCTTTAAAATAAAAAATATATACAAATTTAAGTAGAACCAAGTTCCGTTTGTGCTCCTCTGTTGTGAAGTCTAAGTTCGCTTTGTTGAAAAAATGGAGATGAACGACGTGGTTATAGATGGGTGTTGCCCAACGTAATATAATATAAACCGCTAAATTTTGTATTGCTCGGTGAAAAGTTTTATTCACCGTGCAGACAATATACCACATGAAATTTTGATCCAGCTAGGAATCACGGTCCGATGACTTTTATTCTTTCATCGCTTTCGACATTCGTAGTCGTCATCATGAACGTAATTATGGCTGGCAGTCGTTCTTCTCATTTTTTCGTTGCTGTTTTTTATTCCTTATGTGCACTTACCATTTTAAGGTGAATTGTTGCTTGATAGAATTGTCTACAAAAACATTTCAGTGACATGTCGACACAAACACACAGACATATAACATTTAGAAACTTTAAATCTGAATCCGAAAACAATGTATCACAGCGTTAGTTTGGTACTGGTTGAATTCAAGGTGATTTTACCCCAGAAAAATTACAATTTGCTGAAAGATGGGCTACGTACCTGATTCTATTATGCCACGAGGCAGCTTCATTAAAAACAGTGGCTAACTGATAAACGGTTCAAGCAACAATCTGCGCTGCATTCGCGTTTCTGGAATATTCCATCAAATTTAAAACGTAGTATATTCGCTTCACGGATCCGTAGCTACTGCAAAAGAAAAGCAATAACAGAAAAGAAACATTGAGAAAAGAGAAATCAGACTCAAAAACTCTGATTTATTAAATTCATTTAACTTTTTGCCTCTTTTAAAACTAAGTTTCAATATAGCATTTGAAATTACTAGACCGAATCGAATGCTTGAATTACAATGCAATGGTATAGAAGAGTATACATATGCACATTTTGGAATGATCAATTGAAAAATATATGGATTGAGGTGCTATCCAATTTATCATCTTGAATCATAATTATATAAATTTGAAATAATAAAAATTGTTATTTCAATTTTGAGCCATTTTTTTTTTTATCAGATTAGTAGTTTTGCACGTTGGAGATTGCATTGATTTTACCACTAACTCTCACTTATTTTCATGTTTCAATTCAGGAAAATTAAGTGAATTCAAAGTTAGGTAAGAAGATATAATTAGTTACAGCGATTTACACTTTTGACAAAATTTGCACTAAAGTATACACATGCAACTTTGCTAACGGACAGTGTACTTGGCACCGACGTCAAAGTAATATAAACTGTTTGAAATTCAAAGCTAAGTCAATGAGTCGGTTGGGCATTTTTATAATCACTTCGTCCGTTCACTCTGTCCCAAAGATTTCCCAAAACATGATTTCATATGCCCCGAAAGTGTAATTAAATCAATATTTGGTACCAGGGAACTTATTACGAAGAAAATATAGTGTACATTTCCGGCAACAGAGCTCTGCAATGTCCATACGTTGCTTCATATTTTCGCCGGATATTTTGCCATGAAAATAGACTTCCGTTGAAAAATTCAACCAACCATTAAACTGTAGCCCGATTAGCCCTTTTCCTCTTTGTTTGCACGAACTTGTTGCACTGGACCAACCTGACCGTATCATTTAAATAAAAAACAAAAATTGCCCTACGCACGTTTTTCTCACATATGAAACTAGAACTTGCCTAACGTCGAATGCAGGGAAATACCCCACTAAACTACAATAAAATTCCAAAAAGAGCAATAATGAAACCTGTTGGAAATGTGCCCTTCTGGATAGGAATGGTGTTGACTTCCACCCTCGTTAAAAGTGCAACAATAAACCGTTCCGCCACCAAATACCAGTCGTTATTTCACGCGCGATACCAAGGTACTTGTTGATTATCGTCGTTGATAAATACAATCAACTGGCAGTTTGAGTTTGCGGACCGGCATCGAGAAAATAGGGAAATTAAAACATACATAGGCAGGCTATTGTGCAGGATTTTTAAAGTGCACACTTGCATCGCCGGAGCGTTACGGATGGGTGAACATTGGTTCTCTTGAATAACGTAGTGGACTGGTATCTGATAGCGACGAAAGTTATTCCCATTTGTTCAATGCTGCTTCTTCGGCTGTTGTAGGAGAAAAGAAATGTGAAAAAAGAAAAGAACAAGTCGCCAACGTCTTAAGCCCTTTTTAGACATACGTCCATGCGTCCACGCGTCCATGCGTTTATAGAATACATGAGTCAAGTCAACGCAAAAACAGTTTTTTGAAGGCGGGGCTAAAGGTAGAACTATAATGCAATTAAGTGAACTTAAGTGAGCGCTGAAACTGAACGAAAATTCACTCAATTGAAGTCGATCGGTTAATTTGCCCATAATAGAATTAAGTGAAGCTTCATGAAGCTGTCGCCAGAGTGGCGAATATGAATTTGAATTTGCATATTGCATTTGTGCAATATATTTGAATAGGATTTTGCTGCAATTGAAATATAGTTGTCTTTATAGCTTGATAGCTCTGTTGCAAGAAATCGTAGAAAATTGTTGCTGTACTGCATTTTCTCTTTGAAATTATGTTTGATACTCATTATTCCTACCTCCTGTAAAAATAGCATTTAAATGATCAACGAACAAATATTTTAGATACCTGTTATTCTTATTACAATGTCGCGCAGGATCATATTTGAGACATCTAATTACTACTTCCTATATTGAAAACTGTCAATGAACTGTTTACCAATAATAGGTCTAATTGGAATTGTTTTTGCGCGATAATGAAAATTGAAAAAAAAAATTTATTTACATTGAAAATTTTTCTTTGACAAAGTGTTTTCGAAAGTATGCACTGATTCTCATTAGGCAACAGCACACAGTGCATGCTTGACTGAAGTGACCACTTGCAGTTGGAAATCATTAATTTTTATTTACGCTAGTTGTGACAAATTTTAACATCTCCGACTTATGCATATCCATCGACATAATTTACCTATAAAGGTTATTTAATTGTGATCATGGTTCCCTTCTTGTCTATAAATCAGCATAGACAACGTATATCGTCTCTAAAGCTTATCAAAGCAGAGAATATTGATACGGGAAACTCGATCGTTTTGCGGAATAAGCCTCCGAAGCCGAATCAAGCGTAAATAAAAGTTAATGATTTCCAACTGCAAGTGGTCACATCAGTCAAATATGCATTGTGTGCTGGTGTCTGATGACAATCAGTGCATACTTTCGAAAACACTTTGTCAAATAAAAATGTTCAATGTAAATAAAAAAAAATATTTAAATTTAATCATCCCGCAAAAACAATTCCAATTTGATTCGGCTTCGGAGGCTTATTCCCCAAAACGATCGAGTTTCCCGTATCAATATTCTCTGCTTTGATAAGCTTTAGAGACGATATACGTTGTCTATGCTGATTTATAGACAAGAAGGGAACCATGATCACAATTAAATAACCTTTACAAGTAAATTATGCCGATGGATATACATAAGTCGGAGATGCTTTTGTACTCCGTTGTAATGAAAACTGAAAAATTCCCCTCCTTCAGTAAATTTCAGTAGGGTCTGAGCTACTGAAAAATACTGAAAACAAATGGTTCTTGGCATAATGTTATTATGAAGGACGAATATTTTGGTGGCGATAATTTATCACCGCTTAGGATGGCTTTATAATCACTATTGTTCTCCCGAAAACCGACAACTGACACTTTTGTTTGTCAATTTTCAGGAAATGCAATGAGAGCGTTTTCGTCTTTATGATGAATTCCCCCCACCGCATGATTCAGGAAAATTCAGTGACTGAAAGTACGCGAACAGACCTAAAATATTCAAATATTTCACATACCTATTATTGCTTTTACAATACCACATACGAACGATCATTACTTCTATCTCCGGAAAAAATAGCAAGTGATCCACGAAAACATATTCAAATATTTTACTTGCCTTATATTGGTCGTAGTCGTTACACATACCTCCTGTCAAATTTACTTAAGTGATGAGCGGTCCCAGTTGTACGCCACTTAAGTGGCCCGAATTGAACGAAACTTAACGAAACGGCCCCTTGTTTTCTATGCAACCGTACTGTCACTTAAGCTACTTAAAGTTCACTTAATTGCATTATAGTTCTTAAGGCGATAAGTGGATGGATTTTACACGCTTGTATTGATGTTTTTTTTTTTGCTCCGTACAAATATATTGGTAACAGAAAATGGTATATATTTATCCATGTGGCTATATATACCTACATATATATGTTTGTGTCTAGATATTCATATGCAGTCAAAATTTTTCGTAATTGTCATGCACAAGCCTAGTAATGTACATAGTCGACGCACGAAATACAGACACGAAAAAACGTCTGTGCGGAATCGAGCGAAATAAAGTTCTGCACCCCGACACCGGGAGCAGTATAAATTGCCATTGAAGACATTTAACAAGGGCATTACATTTAAAATCAGTGCATATAAATTTAACTAACCGGCATCAAAAATGATATTATCGGCAAAACAAAACCTACTGTTGCAAGGATGCACTGTTCATCCAGCCATTTTCAATAAAATATCCGCAAACTTGAATGAAATTATGAGCTGCCACATTTTTCGCTTCAATTTAAGGTACCTGGGTCATTGGTATCGTATACACCGAACGTTTAGTCCGCGGACTAAACACCAAATTCCACCTAAATTTTTTAGTCCACGTGGTGTAAACACTGACGGACCGACCTAAATTTAGGTCGGTCCACGATTTCAAGCGACCTGACCTAAATATACATAGGTCGTGGACTATAATCGTTGTAAACACACGCGACCTAAACATTGATTTTTGCGCGACTAATAATAATGTATGTATGTTGAATATAAGCTCATAACATTCCCCTTTGACACAAAATCATTGAAATAAACATGTTTGAGAAACAAACGAAACGATAAATACAGTGCATGAACGAAAATTAAACTAAATGACAGCTGTCACATACAAACGAGGACTAAATTCGACCTAAACAAATTTTAGGTCGGGTTGGTTGTTAACACCTGAGGACTAAGTTCATTTAGTCTGCGCTTTAGGTCAGGTCACTTTTGGTCCGATCGTTGTATACCGCACCATTAAATGGCTGCGAAATTTAACTTATACATAGTGCAGCGCCATCTCAGAGCGAGTCACTGTGTTGTCTTCGAAGACAGTTATACGTCTTTGAACACATTACTGACGAGCAAAACGAAACGAAATTCCGCGCCAGGCTGATTTTGTATGGGATTTGACACTTCGTTTCGCTTCGAATACATTTCAGGGCAAGGGTGCAAAAAAAGTACTATAGACATCATCATATAGTAAAATAATCATCAACAAAACATATATTTAAATGATCATCAACGAATCATCTACACATGTCACTGAGCGAAATAAATCATTATAAAATTTATTGTACATGAATCAGCATACTCCACCTCCTTCGCTTTAGACCCGCCTATACAAAAAAAAATTGAATTGACTCGTGTAAGCAAAACACGCTAGATCGCATGGACGCGTGGACGCATGGACGCATGTCTAAAAAGGGCTTTAAACAGGGTTTGCATTCAGAATGAAATGTGCAGGAAGTATCAAACCTAGTTCCTGATATATATACGCTGCTGACGTCGAACCCTTATTTCCTTATATGTATGAATTTGCGATGGAAGCACTACTATTTAATGTATGAAAAACAACCTTCGTTTCAATTACAAACCGTATAATGAGTAAAAAGTACGATCCAATGTGCATATCATTAGATCAAAATTTATTTTGCCAGGGCTGTGGAAGTGAGTGCATATTCTATGAAACTTGTCCTTGCTCTAGCAAATGCACTTAAGACATAAATTAAAATGGTTGAATGATCGTTTGCCTTGACATCGATTCATGATAACTTCACGAGACTTTAAAGTATCCCCTGTTACATTTCATTTTTTGGGAGACCGATGTCAACTCTTGCATTTATTTACTTCCGACTTAATCTGCAGAATTTGAAAAACGAACTACCGAATGCTTGTATTCTTTTTAGTTTACTTTCCGGTAAGCGAAATAACTGATGTTTGTTCGTTTAAAAATGGGAAATTCAACTCTAAGTGTTAAAATTTGCTGTTACGGTAGAAAATGTAGGTATGAAAAGGAACAAACGCGCGAATTTTATGTTTCAAAGCCAAATTTTGATTTTCACAACAATGACGTCTATGTAGTATCAACCCAGCAAACCTGCGTTCAGCACTTTCGCATACAGTTGTAAAAACTTTTCCATGTGTTGATACATTTTCTAATGTGTATTTATCTTTTCTATTGCTCAATGATTATACATGCTGCTGTACTACTGCTAAACTCCTGAACAGGCTGTCTAGTTGTTGTAGTTTTCCGACACGTTGACGAATCTCTTATATATTTACGGTTCCCTATTTACAATGAATATAAAGTACTGCTGCACTACTGCCAAACTGGTGACCAGATGGTGCAATTCAAATCGTTTCCCAAAAATCAAATCGAGTTGCCCATACGTCAAGCGTCAGTCATACTTCGCAAGTGATACGTGAAATAGTTTGAAATTTATAATTAAAACAGGTATTTTTTACTCCAAATAAAGATGACATGAATACAAAGTAATGCGAATGTGATGACATGAATGCAAAGCAATGCGAATATACTATTGGTGACATTATAGCTGTGCACCCATATCAATGTCCTGCTATACTGCTTCTAAGGCAGTAGTACAGCAGTACATTTTGCCTGCTGCTGTTTCACCACTTCAGCAGTAGTATAGCAGTGCTGTTGCACTCCTTCTATTCCTATCGTTTGTCCTTTTCCTATTTGTGGGATGGAAACGACCAACCACGAAACAAAACATATTACACGTACGCGGCTAATATGAAGTAAATAGGTGAATTTTGGGGTAAAATGCTATCTCTAGCATTAAAATCATTCACGGGTTTATTCACGCCTTCTGCAGCACTTTAGAAGTAGTGCTGTGTTTGCTGGGAATATTGGCATTTGATTTCGTTAATAATAGGTCTGTTCCCGTACTACAATTAATTGCGATTAATTGCAATGAAGCCGTTTTTTGTGCTCCGTTTTAGTACGCTTCATTGCAATTAATTGCAATTAATCGTAGTACGGGAACAGACCTAATTACTTTTAGCTGCATTGTGTTTCGTTCGAGCATAGCATTTATCCATAGAGTGGAGGCTCATGGTACTTTCGAATGGGTCGGCAGTTAATAAAACAAAAATATGTTACCGTAGAAATATGCATAAAATAACATACTCAACACTAATTATATTTACTTAGAATCCATTTCACAGATACACATCCAATTATAAAATGGAAAAGAACTATATATGTATACATAAAAATGAAAGTAAAAGGAATATGCATGAAAATTCAATAATCCAAATATGATAAGCAACGAAAATATTACAACAAAGTAGATTAATAAATAGAAACAGTAAACAATATTAATAATAGAATAATGAAAATGAATGAAATAATAATAACAAATAAGAAAAAAAATTGAAACATTAGCAAAATTATAAGCGAAAAGGCTCTGACAATTTCTGAAGAATATGCCTCTTAAAATGAGGGAATGGTACGGAAAAAGAACCGAACTGATGCTGATTTTGATTTCTTAGCATTTTCGATCGCAAGTGTGATGGTGAAAAAAGACTGAGATCTGATAGGTCGGTCAGGGACCCGCACAAACTTGGAAATAGGAATATTGATAGAACAAAGGCCAAAATAAATTTTGTACAGGAGACATTCATCAAGGAACAATCTGAGGACGTCCAACGGGGAAGATTTAAAAATTTTAGGCACTCATTGCAAATCAAAAGATAGCGAAGTTGCTACTCGTCTCAAATTGGAAACGAGAAGAGAATGTTTAAGCCCGATGATCAGCAAGTTTCTACCAGTAGTAACTACTACCAACTACTTGCAACCGAAAACGACTCCGAAATCACTTCTTTGCCAAAGCAAATCAGGCCACCGCCAACGCCGGTAAAAACAACTTCCATGCCACACTGCTAAAGCATGGTCACGTCTTTGAGACCAAAATACAAGTTTGTTCTGAAGAAAACTTCAGGAAGGTGTCAAAAGAGTTAGATTCACAGTGTCGTCAATATTATACTTACCAACTAAAAAGTTGCAAAGGATTATCGGTGGTAATTAAAGGCATAGAACCTGATATTGATGTTGATGAGCTAAAGCAGGAGCTCGAAGGCCTCGGTTTTGCAGTTAAATCCATTACAAATATATATAGCAAATACAAACAGCCCCAACTACTCTTCAAATTGGAACTGTAGCCCGAAGCCAGCCAGCCAAAAATATGGCTCTACCAAAACCTATTGTTCACTCTCTAGCGTGTGTGTTATATGTGGCAAGTTTCACGCTACCAAGTCCTGTGGCAAGAGTTAATTGGATCCTGCATTTAGCAAAATGCAGCAATTGTGGTAACAGCTATACTGCCAACTACAGAGGTTGCCCAGTATTTCAATCTCTGAAAGTAAAGATGTTCCCTCTTCAAAATCACGCTCAAGAGGCTCTAAGTATTGCAACCAATAGACCAGTCCTCATGCTGGAGACTTTTGCACCTTTATCACTTGTAACTCCAAGTATCAAATATTCCGACGCAATCAAACAAAACGCACATGGCTCTGCTGAAACAAATGCTCAAAGTAGCTCCAATAACGAGCTTTCATTCATTTGGTCTACGCTCTCAGACAACATGAATCAAACACACGTTTTGGGGATCTCAGCTCATTGCACCTAGGAGTAAAGCACTCTACAATACACTTCAAAACTATGGTTTGAGGCATATTTCAACCGGTCAGCCAACATATTGGCTGTCGGACACTAACAAAATTTTGAGCCTTATAGACTTCGCAATCTCGAAGGGAATGCCTCCAAACTCCGCTAAATCAGAAGTAGCTATTGATTTCTCCTCAGATCGTTCTCCTGTCATCATTACTCTGGACATGTCACTTCACTTTGCTTGCTGTAAGTGTAGATATTCACATTCGCGTGTTGGCTCTTGTGGTGGAAGGTTATAGCCGGAGAATCGCTGAGAAATTTGCTTTTCTCCGAAGGACAGTCTTTCTCTGGAATTGACAATACGTGTTTCAACGTGTCTTAAACTGCGGTTTCGTGTTCGTTGCGTTGTTTGAGTCACTTATGTGTTTGTGTTGTCAATGATTATTTAAGGTCAAACCCACCATAAACGGGTGTTGTCGAAACCGATGGCTGATGGGTTATCGTTATAAGCCAACCTAATTCTCGTAAAACAGGATATAGTACTCAAAAAAAAAAAGTGTAGATATTTGCACAAAACCAACTGGACTGCATTCAGACGACACGTTACCAGCTCAATATTTTTTAGTGCATCTCTCAAAACACCGGAAGATGTCAATTCTGCAATTATTCTATTCAATGAGCATTTCTTGGAGGCATTCGAAACCACTACACCTAAAATGCAGCAGCATCCTTCAACTCGAAAAACAACATACTCTTCATCAATAAAAATTTGAGTACAGGAAAAAAGACAGGCACGAACTCCTCAAACTAAAGCACGACTCAACAATGCTTCTAGTGAGCTCAGGCTGACACTTGCGAAAGGCAACGAGTTAAAGTTCCGCTCATTCTTAGAGAGTCTCAGTCCCACTAGGAATGCCGACTATTCACTCTGGGAAGCAGTAAAAAAAAATTAACTGACCTACCATCAGGGAAGCCCCATTTGGAATCGCCCATGGGCAATGGGCCAGAAGTTACGCGGAGAAAGCCACCGCCTTCGCAATTCACTTAGAATAGGTTTTAACACCTTTCATCACGGCTACGTATGACCTCCCACCTAATATAAATGCTCAGGACTCAAAAACAACCACGACTTTGGCTAAGGAAGCGCAAGGCTCATCATTCCAACAAGCTAGCAAAAGAAATAATAACTCATCGTAAATTTCAGCATTTGAAAAGAACTGACCCGTTTTACTTTTCATCTCTAACGTGGAAAAACAACTTGCATAGCCACTTTTTACTAATGTTCGAAGAAGAACATTAGTATTAAAATCACTTTGGCCAAAAATTCATATTTCTATATATATATATATATATATATATATATATATATATATATATATATATATATATATATATATATATATATATATATATATATATATATATATATATATATATATATATATATATATCATCAAAAAATTTCAGTGAAAAAATCTCAGGAACGCGCCATCCGATTGAGCTGAAATTTTCAGGACACATTGGTGTATATGCAGAATAGTGCCAGGTCTCAGAAAAAGTTAAAAATCTTTAACCCTTTGGCGCCGGCGGCCATTTTAGTGATTTTTTTAATATACCTATTATTCCGTACACAAATAATTTTTGCAAAAATAAAGTTGACGTTGAATTTTTTGGAATTTTTTTAACCCTATGTGTGCGCTGGGTGCCTAAAAAGAGAACGGGAAAATTTGAAAATTTTTAAATTGCGATAACTTTTGACAGAGCTATTCCATGATTACGAAATTTTCAGGACATGTTTGTTTTATTTAGTTGTAGATTTGAGTAGGTTTTAATGATTGTGCTGGCAACCCGGTAGCTAGGGCAGGCACTGAAAGTGAAAACCTCCAAATCATCATTTCTCTTGAAAAAATGTCGTTTCTTAAAAAAAAAGCCACTCATATGTAAATTTTGTGCTTTGTTTATATAAACAAAAAAAAAATTTGATATGGTATAACGGGCACGCCTGGTAACCCTTGCCCAAGTTACCTATGTTTTTAGCATCAAAAACTTCTGTTCACGGAAACTCACGATCCAATGAGCAGAATTTACTGAAATTTTCAGAATGTATTGGTCTTAAATAGGACCAGCTCTGATAGAAGTGATTTTGAAATCCTAGCGATTCTGTGCCAGTGGTGCCATCTTGAAAAATCACTAAAAAAGATAACTGCTTTTAGCCCTATAAATTCTGATTGAATCGTTCGATTTTGACGAAATTCACACCGTAGTTGCACCTTATTTTAAACCACATTTGGTAGAAATTTGGTTGAAAAGTTCGGTTGGAGCTGCCAGCTATGATAATTTTGGTGTCTTAAATTTGAAAAAATAAAAATTTGGAAGTGAAAACATTCAAACCAGCGAATATCCTAAAAAATGTCTGTTTCTACAATAAAACCAATCTGTATACAAATCTTATGCTTAATCTACACAGTCAAAGTAAAACTTTGGAAATTTCATGTCGGACAAGAACGGTAACCCTTTCCCAGTTAACCTATATTTTTAGCTTCAAAAACTTCTGTTCACGGGAACTCACGAATCAATAATCAGATAGAATTGAAATTTACAGAATGCATTGGACTTAAGTAGGGCCAGGTCTGATAGAAGCGATTTTGAATTGTAGGCAACTCTGTTACAGTGGTGCCATCTTGAAAAATTACAAAGAAAAAAAACTGCTTTTTGCCCTATGAAATGTGAATAAGTTACCAGATTTTCATGAAATTGACACAGTAGCTGAACCTTACTTTGAACTCTGTTTGATAGAAATTTGGTTGAAAACTTCGATTGGTGCTGCCAGCTATGGTAATTTTTGTGTCTTTTTGTGAAAATTCGCTCAGGAAAATAAAACTTTTTGCCCTATAACTTCCAGTGCAGTCATGAAATCAATACGAATTTCATACAATTACTGAAACCTATTATAAACATTATTCAAGCCAAATTTGGTTGAAAAGCCATGCTAGGGTTGCCAGCTATTGTTGGTTTTGTGTTTGTTTGCAATATCTTTATTAAGCGGTTTTATCGTAGAATTTTCAATTGGTAATGATATTGTAGTGACCATAAACAGCAAATATTAAGCTTTCGATTATTTGAAAAAAACTCGCTGCAGGTAACCCTAAATTTCTTTATACTCCTATAACTTCAAATGTAATATAACAACGTGAAGCAGATGTGATATATTCTTGGCTTTGATACTGGCGAAAGGTTGCCAGCACGAGTCGGTTGTGCTACTTTTGTATCAATAAATGCTTACAGTTAGTATTCATACCGGAAACATTTACAATGAAAACAAATAACCGATGTTTCAATTCCCAAAGTTCTGCAAATTTTTCGGATCGCAGCCCCAAACTCCAACTTCAGTTACAGTGCTGCAGGCACTGAGCATTTTCTTCATTGATATTATATGAGATTCTGCTTTCAAAATTTTGTGAAATAAGCAACTGATAACGAATATAATTAACCCGTATTTTGCTCTCATAAACGTTGAAATTCATGCCAGTGATAATATCTGAAACCTTCTACCATATGAGTTATAATGCATTCTTGAGACAAAAGTAAAACGTGGCATTTGAAACAATTTGGCCGTAATAAGCAGCGCATGTGGTGGAATATGCATTCAAAACCTGCACGATTCTTCTACTGTTCTTCGAACATTAGTGTTTCTAGCGGTTCAGGTGCGCTAGAGTTTTTGCTTTTCAAACTCTTTTGCATGAACACTGAACATTGTAATTCTAGAACATAGATCAAAGTTTTGGTCTTTGCTGTCTGTCTTTAAGTCAATAAAGTAACTTGGGCCCAAAATGCCCATATCTTCAACTGTGAGGAGTGCACATCACTTGTCCTAGCATGTAAAATTTTAAAACTAACCGAAGCTTCTTATCCGAAGGTAGCAGTTTAATAAAGGTATTAAAAAAAATCTAGCGCATCTGAACCGCTAGAAAACGAGTTTGCGAAGAAATTGTCTTTGAGTGACAAAAAAAAGTGGAAAGACGTAATACACTTTTTTGTAGAATCATATCAACCATTCCTTATCTAAAGCAACAAAACTGAACTATAACACAAATGATGAATATGTTCATTGCTGGCAACACTTTCCCAACAAAGCAGCAATAAGTTAACCATAGCAAGCTCATACTTAAATCAACTTATCCTTTGAATTTCTTTCTCATCGGAGGATTTCATTCAAAGTTTTAGCGGTTAAACGTTGTTTGAGGCTGCCATCCGAAAAATTTTCAAAGCTCGGAAAATTTAGAAATTGGTTTCTTATTTTCATTTCAAATGCTTTGCCTATGAGTATGTAATTTGAAGCATCTGTTAGTGCAATATTAACGATAATGCCAATGCTGGTTACCCTGTGTTAGCAGCAAAGCAAAATAAATACCAAATCTGCTTCACGTTAAGTTAAACCCAACCAGTAAATTTCGTTTCGATTGAATCACTGCGCTGGAAGTTCTAGGGGTGAAAAGAATTTTACAGTTACCACACGTAAATCTTTGAAAATTTTTGAAACCTAAATATTTGTTGTTGATTGTCATTGCAGGATCATTCCCATTTGAAAATTTAATGACAAGACTGCTTTGAAAAGATTTGTCCAAAAGTTACGAAATTCGCCATAGCTGGCAATGAAATTCCTACAGAAATAGACTATCAGTAAGGTTTATTTATCACATGAATTTCATTTTGATTTCGTTACCGCATCAGAAGTTATCGGAAAAAATTCTATTTTGCTGAGAAAATTTACAATAGCCATAATACATGGCTAAAAGTACATAGGAGCAGGCGCTATGCTTATAGCCCTCCACTCCATGTGCTATAGTCCTCCATGCCATGTACTATAGTCCTCCACGCCATATACTATAGTCCTCCACGCCATATACTATAGTCCTCCACGCCATATACTATAGTCATCCACGCCATATACTATAGTCCTCCACGCCATATAGTATAGACCTCCACGCCATCTGCACTATGGCACTATGTAATATAGCGTGTGGGGCCATAATTTCTGTGCCATGTAATTATGGCGCTGGGAGCCATATTGCATAGCTCAGAGTACTATGTACATAGCGTATGGGGCCATAAATAATGCACTATGTTACATGTCATGTCGTCAGTTGTCGTGAGCAGAAATTTTTAGTGCTAAAAATAGAGGTAATTTGGTAATGGATTGCCGTTTTTGTGCAATGCGGAATTTTGAAAATTTTAATTTTTGACCTTTGGACAAAAGTCCAAATTTATCAATAGTTTGGATTTCTTTTCAAAAATCAAAAAAATTTCTGGAGGGTCGATGATTTGAAGGATTTTTTTCAGGAGCCTGCCGTAGTTACAGAATTGCGCGCACAGTCTTAAAAGTCCACGTGTATATAGTTTTGGTTATCATCAATACTCTCTGCAAATTTCACGATGATCCAATATTTTTGTCAGAAGTTGTGACAAATCCATATTTGAAATAAATTCCTTGCCTACTTTTAGACACTTAGCGCCCATACAAGGCTGAAAATTTCCAATGTTTTGTCATAACCAAGCATAAAAGATACAAATTTTTTATTTCCATTACATATTTTTAACAAAAATGTGGTCTCCATATAAATATAGGGGTACCTTAAAGTTGACTATAATGAAATCAACAAAATCCCATAAATTTAAATCAAAGCAATAAATTAGATGCCCCAGGCGTTCAAAAACAGATTATATAGTTCGGGGACTGAAAATTTCAGCAAATCACCATCGATCTTGGGGTACGTCGTGACCTTGGTAAATTTTAACTAATAAATATAAATGCTTTGAATAGCATGAACATTAAAAATTGTTACTTCCCGCTTTGGACGTAAGAAAACTTTTTAAAAGTGTCTTCAAAGATTAATTATATTGCAAACAGTGTATATTGTATTTTCTCTCACATTTTTAATGCAATGAACATTTTGCATAAAGTATCATACGTACAGACCTGTCTGTATCATATCAAATCATGTTTAAGCTAAACACACAATTTTTCTATCAGATCTGGTACCTAAACGATAGAACAAGCACTGTAAAAGCAAAACCATCGCTTACTCTTCAATTGCAAAAATTAATTAGCTTAATTCAACCCACTGGTACTACATGAATTGAATTGAAAAATATTTTTATTATTAATTATTTGTACAATCTTAGCCTAACTTACAGTTTAATTAACAAGAAAAAAACTTAAAATCTAGCTGTTATACTATTTGGGCCTGCTGGCTCTTATCGTTTTTTTTGTTATAATTTTGGCATACATTTTGTTTCTTACACACTAATGATATTACCCAGCCTGTACAACAGCTGGGATTACACTGATTATAATTTCCGTAAACATTGCCTTACACTTAAATTACGATCTAACCTATGTCTAATTAGCCTAATTACATCTAATCTTAACCTAGGTCTTAAATCTAACCCCTTCTGTTTGACGGGTGGCCTGTGTAGTCAAAAAGCGCATCAATAAGCTGCCGTTGCAATGCTATCATCGCGGGGCGCATAAATGGCTCATTAGAGCCACCTGTACGCCCTAGTGCCCGAATCAGTCCATTCTCATTTCCGTCTGTCTGTCCGTAAAACCTTGTCGTTAATTCCACAATTCGGTCCCTAAGTGGCTTCAGTCCCGACTCCTGATACAGGAGAAGGTTCTTCGGCCACTTTTTAGTCCACTGGCACTACACACACTACATTCAGCTAGCGAACGACGAACAAGGAATACACCAATAGAAGCTTAAGTTTAGGACTTAGTGCGTTGATTAAACTTTTCGTCATTGCGTATGACATGCACACACTAGCCTCATTTATAACGTGGTTTCAAACTGGCTTAGGATTAGTCAAACCGCGTTGTATACGCGCAGTGGATTGATTTGAGATAAGTCGATCTGATCACAAAATTTTACTGGATTGGATCGACTTGGGCGTTAAAAGACGCGGATCGAGCGATTGAGGATTGAAAAATGTGAAACCCACTTGAGTTATATTCATATATGTGACGTTACGATGCGATATACATCACTTTAGTAGAAACAGCTGCATTTTATTCGGTTAATCCACTTTAATCCAGTCACCAAAAACCTACTTTGAAGTTTCATTTCAATCCGTTCCAAGCCAAGTCACTCTAAGTCGGTCCTGGTAATATACGAGGCTACTTTCCGCTCAGTGATTTTTTCATTCGTTTCCTTTCTTTTTTGGGGCTAGTTGAACTTAGCCCGGCGCACATTGCATGTGGAGCAGAATATGGAAAGAGAATATGAAAAGAGCATCGCGCGCATATTGCATCAGTGAATTAAGTTCTCTTGAGTTGAATTATACCTACGAATTTGTGTAATGAATGAAATACAAATTTCGAAAGCGATGAGACATGAATGGATTTTAAAAACAGTAGGTGAACGAAGTATTTTGATAATTTGATTGTTACATGTAATTTGTAATAATTGAAATGCAGATTGGTTTCTTTACATTTTGGAATGAAAACAGATGGTGGGGCTAAGTCCGTAGAGCCACCGGTGATTATTAGGATGTTCATTGTAAAATTAGATTTGGATTGAGGGAAACTGAAAACTGAAGTTGATGTTCCAAATAGGATTGTATGCCAAGATATTAAAATATTCTGACATTATCATGAAAATGTAAATGCAACAAACTAAACATTACACAATTTTCGCGTGCGAATTCGGAAGTATAGAGTATTATACATATGCATTTCTGATTTCGATTGAAACCGACACAAGATATCATTCATATGTTATTATTTTATTCTTTTTTTTCGTTATTGGCAGTTGAATTGGTGGTTAGGTTGATGCAACTGAAAAAGTTGCCACAACCACAACGAATTAAGCGAATTTAACAATAATTACTCGGGATCGTTTTTTTGCAACCCTATGTTAATGTGCGCTGCTAGGGTGCAAAAACACGCACCTAATGATAAAGTGAACGAAGTAGACGGAAACACACCAGTGACGAAGGAAGTAAACCCTTTTATTGGTAGGCCAAAGGTGCAAAGAACACCACCTGTGGGCAAAAACTCGGTAAGAATAGAACAGGGGCAGTCTGAAACACCTAGCGCACCAAATTCTGCTGTGGCAGGTAGCGCGGCCACCACAAGTAAAGTGGGAGAAAAAACTCTGCGTGTGGAACGGTGTTTGGTCCAGAAAAACATACGCAGGCATTTCGTTGCAGTGGGTAGGTATCTTTCCAGCAACTGCACGATCTTCTTCAAAGGGAAGCAATATTGCTGAAGAAAGGGCACAAAAAGAAAAGATGCTGCGAAAGTGCCGGGAAATAGTTAGAAAATTGGCAGTAACATCCCAAATGCAGAAAAATATACCACGCCTGGTAAAAGCAGGCCTTCTTGAACTCGAAGAGGCTCTGGAAGTGGTAGAAGCTTGTAGGAAAATTGGAAGAAGGCTGAGCTAGAGCTGAGGCAAATGGAAGGAGCCCTGTCTAGAGAGCATGGAGTAAAATATGCTGCCGAAACTTTAAGCACTGTGCAAGCCAAAGCACGAAAACGGGCAATGACACCTGAATGTAGCCCTAACAATGAAAACATTGTTTGAGCACGAACTGAAGTAGGCGCCACCGAACAGTACACATGGGTGACTGTGCTGAAAAAGTCACGTAAAAGCAACGGCCGGCAAGATAAAGCGATAAATTCTGGTTCAACCAAGAGCTTGGCGTCGAATTCAGAACTTAACCCACTGAGGCGGAAAAAAACGAAATTGCCTGGAAGGAAGCTGTGATCATAAAGCCTACCCAAGGGAAGAGTTATGCACAAATCATTTAGCAAGTTCGGGTAGTGATAAACCAAAGCAAAATAGAGGCACACGTTCACTAAATCAGGAAGACGGCACACGGTGGGGTTCTTGCGACCAGTGTTGCCAACTTTTTTCCAGCCGTTGTAGCTAGATTTGAGGGAAAAAATAACTAAAAATAGCTAAAATGTTCACTTTGTAGCTAAAAACTCAAGGTTCTGGAAAACAGTTTTATTAAGCTACTGTGTATAATTGATATGGAAAAATATTGAATGTACATCGTATTATGAGTATTTTATTAATTTAACAGTATAAAAGAGTATAAAAATCGTTGAAGAGCTTATTAAGTTCAACAGAATTCTATTCTATTTTTTTATTCATGATAGAACACTGAAAAAAATCCACATGGCGCCCAGAGCCATGTAACATAGCGCATTATTTATGGCGCCATACGCTATGTACATAGTACTCTGAGCTATGCAATATGGCTCCCAGCGCCATAATGTCAGAATCTACATAGCGCGTGGTCCCATGTTACATGGCGCAGCATTTATGGTGCCACACGCTATGTACATAGTACCCTGAGCCATGCAGTATAGCTCCCAGCGCCATAATTACATGGCGCAGAAATTATGGCCCCACACGCCATATTACATAGTGCCATGAGCCATGTAATATGGCTCATGGCACTACAATTATAACTCGCAGCCATGCTGTGTGAGGGAAGGTATAAATGTCAGCAAGTGACATTAGAGCTTGGGTCTACATAATTGACTCATTTTGAACTGAAATACTGACTGCGATACATTCGATACTTCGACCCGTGAATTTTCACACTGGAGCAGGAACATTCAATAGTGAGTATGTTGACTCGAATTTATCGAATTTATGTTTGGTAGAATTTATATTTGGTGGAATTTATGTTTGGTGGAATTTAAATTTGGTGCAATTTATATTTAGTGCACTAAAAAAACACATAGTGCCAGACGCCATAGTTTATAAATTTCTGGCACCATGTACATAGTCGATTTCAGTCAATTTGTGATAAAATATAGCGCCACACGCGATAGTACATAGGAGCAGATGCTATGCTTATAGCTCTCCACGCCATGTAATATAGTCCTCCACGCCATGTACTATAGTCCACCACGCCATGTACTATAGTCCTCCACGCCATATACTATAGTCCTCCACGCCATATACTATAGTCCTCCACGCCATATACTATAGTCCTCGACGCCATATACTATAATCCTCAACGCCATGTACTATAGTCCTCCACGCCATGTACTATAGTCCTCCACGCCATGTAATATAGCCCTCAAAGCCATATACATGGCGTGGAGGACTATAGTACATGGCGTGGAGGACTGTAGTGCCTGGCATGGAGGACTATAGTACATGGTGTGGAGGACTATAGTACATGGCGTGGTGGACTATAGTACATGGCGTGGAGGACTATAGTACATGGCGTGGAGGGCTATAAGCACAGCGTCTGCTCCTATGTACTTTTCGCCATGTATTATGGCGTGTGGCGCTATATTTTTTCACTATCCCTAAATCGACTATGTACATGGCGCCAGAAGTCTATAAATTATGGCGCCTGGCGCCATGTGTTTTTTCAGTGAAGCATCATTTAAAATGGGTTGAAGAAATAGGAGATATAAAAGGTTTTTGATTGTTATACTCCTTGTAAATCATTATTGCTAAATAACATTCTTCTGATGTTTGGACTATGCTGAAGTGGAGTTTTAGCCATAGTTATTGGTTAATGATCCTTGATACTGATCTTATTATTGACAACCACCTCGTTTACGAACTCCGTATCATCTTCAGAGGAATTTAGAGAACCAATTATAAATTTCTACAGGTAAGAACTTTAAGGTTTGGGGAAGAAACGATCCTCAAGCTGCAGAAACTGAAACCTGAACGGAATGACAAGCTCATCTTATTAATATTAAAAAAGGATTTTGATGACTTAATTTTTTAAATACACCATTATTGACTCCGACCATAACACTTGCTTTGTCTGTCATATTTGTATTATTTGGGATGTAGTTTTCTAAGCACGTGTTTATGGCAGTAGTAATACTTTCAACAGCTCCCCTTTCTAGCTCTTTCAAGTAAATTGTAATAAATATTACTAAAATGTCCGTAGACTCGTCAATTAAAATACTGGAAATACAGTTATCAAAATCTGCCTTTAAATCCGATGTGAAGTATGGAAACAAACTGCCCTCAACTCAGAAAATATAGTCTTTATTTTCCGCTGTGTTGAAAAACTCTACAAAATGAAAAAAAAACATAGCCAGCACAATTCTAACGTTTGATTTTACTACTGAGCACGATTTCTAATGTCTTCTAGAGTTTTGTGCGAACACTTTGTCTACGTTTTATTTCAACTTTATGTCTACGCCTGAATTTTTCGGTTCTTGTCTTCAATTTTAGGCAGATAATGTGTATTCTATAATAAACATATTTCGTTTCTCTTACTTATTTGAGTTTATTCCTAATGAGTTAAAACTCACGGTTTTTCTTCGCACCGAACAAAAGAAATAAAACTGTTCGTAAAATATTATTATTGTTCTATGCCTAGAAACTATAGTAGTAGTACTATTGTACTACCCAAAGCATTGGCGAAATTATTTTTAAGCACTGAGTGTTTTAAATATTAATAAACTAGTGTAAGTTAATGCAATCAAAGCAAAAATTTAAATTATTTATAATCTATGAATTTATAGCTAAATTTGTAGCCAATAGCTAAATGAAAAAATATGTAGCTAAACAGGTTCTTTTTGTAGCTAAATCTAGCTACAAAATAGCTAAATTGGCATCACTGCTTGCGACACTGGGAGAGTATGAAGACATCTCAAAATTCAGTGATGCAGTCCAAGCAGCTGTGTGAGGTTTCGGAGAGGTTACAAGGCTCGTCTCCCAGGCCAAAATCGAAATACTTTACCTCGACAGTCTTCCGACAGCAGCAATTCAGGGGATACTTCCCCCGAATACAAGGGAGCAGAGGAAAGCCGTCGTTGAAATGGACGAAGGGAAAGCATTGAAGCTGGTTGATACTGGACGAATCAGATTTGGCTGGGTTAACGCTAGGGTAGGGAAGCAATCTGAAGTTGAGCGCTGTTTCAAGTGCATGGGATCTAATCACACAAAAAAAGACTGCAAAGGACAAACCGTAGTACTAACTGCTGGAGAAGCGGACAAGTTGGACGCGTTGCAAGTGTATGCTCGACGGAGCCATTTTACTTTCTGTGCAACAACAAAGGCAAAACAGGAAGAGCGAAGCATTTTCTGGAGTCAGGAACATACAAAGCTTTTCAAGAAGCGCTCGATGTGCAGTAGAAGTTGCTGCGCAGATGAGGGTTGTCCAGGGGATTCTGCAAAGATGCCGCACTGTGGACGACTTACTCACGCAGCTTATGGATGAATCCAGAGCTCAAATCGTAATGATCAGCGAAGCATGTCAAAGGAGAAATCCAGAGACATGGTATTCAGACACTTCGGGCTATGCGGCCTTTTGGGTTGCAGACACTCGGAAAGTCCGGGTTGATCAGCGAGGTTCGGGTGATAGATATGTTTGGATTGAAAACCAAGGTATTAGCTTTGTCAGCTGCTAGTTTCACCAAACGACCCAATAAGTGAATTTCGTAGAAAGATGTAAGCTTTATGAGACGCTCTTCGATATCTTCCTGGCAAACTGGTAGTAGCTGGTGACTTCAATGTGAGAGCTTTGAAATGGGGGATACCGACTCAAAACACAAGGGGGAGATTAATTATGAAAATGGTGTCCAGGCTGAGTATGGTTGTTGTGAACAAGGGCTCGACACCAACCTACCGTAGACCAGGCTTCGATGAGTCCGTTCCCGATATAAGTCTTGTTTTGGAGACGTTGTCCATGATGTTAAGGGACTGGAGAGTGATAGAGGAGTACACTGGAAGTAACCACAACTATATAACCTTCTGGTTGTCGGATGAAGACCTGGCCCCTCAGAACTCTAGACGGAAGATACTCGGGGGGAGTATTTCGATGTTGGATAGGAGGAAACTATTGGAGTCATTTGGCAACAGCTTTGCTGACGAAGTCAGTGCAGGACAATTAGGGGTAGCAATGGGCCCGGGGGAAATAGGTTTAACTGTAAATTTTACTATGGGCGAGATTTGGCGAGCGTGCGGTATATTACTGGTGGACTGAGGAGATAACGGAAATAAGGCGGAGAGTTCTAGCGTGCAGGTGTAGGGCACAGCGGTCTATTGAACGACTAGAAGCTATGCTTCTTGTCGCGACCCACGAAAAGGCAAAAAAAGAACTGGAAATAGCTATACAGCGAAGGAAAACGCAAATGTGACAAACTTTATGCAAAGAAGTGAACCGGGACCCATGGCGCTAAGGCTAAAAAATAGTGTCGGGAAGGCTGGGCCGCATAGGTAAAAACTCATCCATGGAGGCGGATGTCTGAGGAATATTGTAGATTTGCTGTTCTCAGCGCACGAGGTGAGAGCAGAAAACGACCACACAGTCGGCCATGAAGATATACCTTTGTTCACTGAAGAAGAAAACCATATTGCAGTAGAAGCTCTAAAAGTAGTGGTGCAGAGACACCCGTAAACATCACTACGTATGTATAAAGAATACTTACTAGCGGGTGTCTTTTCCGTCACCCTGGAAAGTAGCGTGGCTTGTCCTTATTGCAAAGTGAAAGGGAGATTCTATCACATCATCACTGCGGGGAAACTTCTAGAATGGTTGCTGAAACCTCGGCTAAAGACGGCTATACGAAGAGCTGGAGACGGCTATACGAAGAGCTGGTGAACATGGGCTCCGCAGCGGCCACTCAACAATAAGTGCTATGTATGAAGTTATTAGCGCAGTAGATCGCGCAGAGGTTGCTTGTCATCGAGCTAGACCCATAGCGTTTTTGGTAACGCTGGACTACCGTAACGCTGTTAACTCCGCGAGATGAACTGTTGTGATTTCATCGTGTTTAACTTTTACTGTAAAATTTGTATTACATTTGCTAATCATAGCAAACAAAGAAATCTGTCAAAAAATGAAAATGTATGAAAAATTGTTTTTTTGTAGTTGGAAAAAAGTTGGAGAATGGAATTGAGTTTTACATGTTCAATAAAGTTGTTTAAAATCGATAGGGAAACTGATTTCTTGAAATACGATGAGCATGGTAACTCGTACTACAATTGTACATATTTACCACATCATGCAGTTGTGAAATTGAGCAGCACAAGTACTAAAGTTCGCGTCGTTTTTGATGCCTCGCAAAGAACAAGTAACGGAAAATCACTAAATGATGTATTATTAAAAGGACCGACTATTCAAGAATCGGTATTTTCGATCCTAATGCGCTGTAGAAAATATGAAATTGCATTTATGGCCAATGTTCATAAAATGTATCGACAAATACGCATCCATCCTGACAATAGTGACTACCAAAGAATAATATGGAGAGATTCACCAGACAAACCCCTTTGCGATTACAAGTTGACACTTTCGGAACAAAAAGCGCACCGTATTTAGCGATAAGAGCGATGCGTCAATTAGCAAAAGATGGACAACATAATTACCCTGTTGGAGTAGAGGCAGTACTCAATGATTTTTATGTTGACGATTTGATCTCTGGAGGTAACAGCATTGAAGAAACAACAGTGGGATTACATAAAAGAACAATAACTTTGCATGTGCAAATCATGGATGATTCTCATGAACTACTTGAAAGATTTTCATCCTTTTCAAGGCTTATCAGAGAAACTGCTTACTGTCAACGTTGGATAGGAAATGTTCGAAGTCCTCTGTAAAATCAAAAGCTTAAATATCTCACGTCTGAAGAGCTTCAGTCAGGCTTAAAATTTTGGATAAGAACCGTGCAGCAGAAAGAATTTTCTTCGGAAATAAAAGCACTTCCAATTCAAAAACAAATAGCTCGAAACAGTCAGTTGATTAAATTACACCCATTCCTGAGCAACGACAAACTAATTCGAGTAGGAGGTCGACTCCAACATTCCTCATTATCATATGCGGAACAACATCCTATAATCTTACCTGAAAAAAGCCATTTGACTAAACTGATTATTGACGATTATCACAAGAAATCAATTTATGGAGGAGTTCAACTCATGTTATCGTTATTCAGAAGAAAATTCTGGATACTTAACGCAAGAAACGCAATTCGAAGCCATATTCATCAATGCATTAGTTGCTTCCGTCAGACTGCTCAAACAAAGACTCAACTAATGGCGAATTTACCAGCGTATCGAGTTCAACCAGCACGACCTTTGCTGTGGTGCTGACTATTGTGGTCCGTTCGACGTAAAAAGCTCAAAAGGGAAAGGAATAAGAAGTTATAAAGGCTACATAGCAGTATTTATTTGCATGGTGACGAAGGCAATGCATCTCGAAATCGTAAGCGACCTTTCCACTCCCGGCTTTATTGGTGGTTTGTGTATCTACAGCGACTGCGGATCGAATTTTATTGGAGCTAATGCAATATTAACTCGCTACACATTTACGCAAGTCCAACAGCATGAGCATGAAATCGCACAAGCCATCGAAAATTTAGGAATAAAATGGCACTTTATTCCTCCTTCTTCACCCCACTTTGGAAGATTATGGGAAAGTGGAATGAAATCAGTAAAAACACATTTAAAAAGAACCATGGGAAATACATTACTTACTTATGAAGAGCTAAGTACATTGTTGACCCAGATCGAAGCCAGCCTGAACTCTAAACCATTGACCGAGATGACACAAGATCCACAGGATATTACAGCTTTAACGCCAAGACATTTTTTAATAGGAGGACCACTGCTTATGCCACCAGAACCTAGCCTTCTCGATGAAAATGTGAATCACTTAGATTGTTATAATCACATTCAAAAACTTACTCAGTCATTTTGGGCCCGATGGAGTAAAGAATATTTGCATCGTTTGCAACAACGTCCAAAGTGGCTGACACAACAACCAAATCTGAAGGAAAACGAACTAGTTTTAGTAAAGGCTGACAGACTGCCTCCTGCACATTGGTTATTAGGAAGAGTTATAAGCACACATCCGGGAAGAGATAATCTGACAAGAGTGGTGACCATAAAAACACCATATAATGCAATCAAACGACCCATTACAAAGGTTTGTCCATTACCCATAATGTCTTCTAATCAGACAATACCGAATCATAAAGAATATTGAAACTGGTCGTTTCAACGCGGGGAGTATGTTGTGATTTCATCGTGTTTAACTTTTACTGTAAAATTTTTTATTACATTTGCTAATCATAGCAAACAAAGAAATCTGTCAAAAAATGAAAATATATGAAAAATTGTTTTTTGTAGTTGGAAAAAAGTTGGAGAATGGAATTGAGTTTTACATGTTCAATAAAGTCGTTTAAAATCGATAGGGTTTTTTAAATTTTTGAAAGACATTCCTGTAGGAACTTTGAGTTGTCGAAAGTGGAGCCCTTTTCATTCCTGTTGGAACTTTGAGTTGTCGAAAGTGGAGCCTTTTTCATTCCTCTAGGAACTTTGAGTTGTCGAAACCAATCTGCCCTAAGAAATAACAAGCGGGCATCATATCGAACAAAGACAATCACGGAGTTTGTGAAGATTATTTAAACTCTTATTCAAGAACGCAAACATGGTCATTCGAACCGAATAGAGGAATTCGGAATGATGGTTTGTCGTTGCAGCGTTACCACAAGAAATTTTATTGTTGCAACTTTGTCGTATATCGAATATATACGTTGAAGAATCCAAACAGAACAGACATATATGATTCTCTTCAGCCACATTTTCAGATAGAGGAATACTTGCTGGCAATGGTACGAGACTACTTGAAGGATCGCCAGTGGATTTATGAAAGGAATTAGGAAACTGTATGCAAACCATTGCAACTGGAGCAGCACAATAGTCTATTGTTGGGCCAGACCTATGGATGATTGCTTATGATGGTCTCTTGCGCCTCGAAATGCTGGGAGACGTGCTTTTGGTGGGTTATGCCGATGATATAGCCACTGTCATCACGTCTAGAAATCCTCACCTCACCCAACTCAAACTCAATCAAATAATGAGAAGGGTTGAAGCCTGGATGGAAAGCCATGGCCTCCATTTGACAGTCGCTCAAACTGAGACTGTCATGCTGACGCAGAGGAGAATATCAACCACTATACCCCTGACGGTTGGCTCTGAAGTACTTGAGACCATAAAATCAGCTGAGTATCTTGGAGTGATGTTGGACTCGAAGCTTGCTTATGGAGAGCACATCCGAAAAGTATGCGATAGGGCGCTACTAGCTGTTATCTCGCTTGTGAGACTCATAGTAAACGTTCGCGGTCATAGTGCGAGTAAACATAAGCTCCTAATGACGGTGGCTCATTCAATGCTGCTGTATGGTACGGAGATTTGGGCCATTGCGTTAAGGTTTGAAAAGTATCGAGCTAGGATGGTGAGCGTTTAGCGTAGGGGAGCGCTGCAAATCGCAAGCAGGTACAGAACAATTTCAGGAAACGCCGTGTTAGTGATAGTGGGAGTAATCCCAATTGATCTACTGGCAAGCGAACGCAGGGAGGTGCGTCTGAATAGAGCATAAGTGGGAAGAGAAATTTTGGCTGCTCAAGCACGAGCGAGACCGCTTGAGCTTTGGGAGGAGCGCTGGGGAGTGCTGATGAGCTCGAAGCAAGGACGGAAGATTAGGCTGATTTGCACCTTAAAACCTTGGCTTAATCGCGACCACGGTGACATAAACTTCTACCCGTGCCAATTCCTATCGGGCCACCGCTACTTCAGGAAATACCTGTACAGAACGGGGAAAGTGAGGACGGAGCTCTGTAAGCATTGTGAAAGCGATGACGCTTTGCATACCATTTTCCATTGCACCCGCTTTAGACGGGAGCGACACATGCTTTTCTCTGCAATTGGCCCTATGACGCAGGAGTCAATCGTGGAGATGATGCTACAGTCAAAGGACGCCTGGTAAGCTTTGTCAGTATATATGGAGCTATTAATGCGTTTGGAAAAGGATGTATCATAGACTCCTGAATGCCTGACAGAACCGAAGTAAGCCAATGGAACACCTGATAGCTGGAAGTAGTACGGCCGAGTTTAAGTAACGCGAAAGCGGTTCCGCCTCGGACTTCCGGGGTCAGTTTAGGGAGTACGAATCTCACATAATCTTGTATCGCTCGCAAAATACCTATTGGAGGTTTTTGACATCCGCTCCCAAAATAAAAAAAAAAATAAAAAATCTAGTATGCTACGTAGTAACGACGTAAATAGATCGACCCACGTTGAAATATTGAGGGAGCAACGGAAACAACGAAGAATGAGCCCTGACACTCTTGAAGCTTTCGATTAAATGAATCATGCATGCATATCAATTTTCAGACGAAGATCATTGATAACACCAAGGTGCTTACATTACCAACATAATCCTGAAGAGGGTCTTATCAAAGTGAATAGGAATTGGTTTGTTAGGATAGGATATAACTACTCATTCAGGCATTTTTAGGGAAAAAGAGTTAGCAGCATACCAAACACTCAAAGCACTAAGGTCTCATTGAAGAAGCACGCAGTCTTCATAAGAAGATTGTTTTTTGGAACGGAGAAGGAACGGAGATACGGAGAAGCTTAAGGTATCTTAAGGTCATCCGCGTAGAAGAGGGACACGGAATTGAAACAACTTGGAAGATCATTGATGAACAATACGAATAGGAGCGGCCCGAGGATGGAACCTCGGGGAATACCAGATGTAGGATGAAAAGAGAAGAATCGCAACCATTAAACACAACACGGCAAGTACGGTTGACAATATAGGAGGAGAACAAGGAATGAAGGACTCCAGATATGCCGAAATTGCGTAAAATATCCAATAGCACAGTATAGTCTAATTTGTCAAATGCCTTAGCAAAATCCGTGTAGATGGCGTCAACTTGTTGTTCAGCTTTCAACGAATCAGCAACAGAGCCGAAAAATTCAACCAAGTTTGTTGAAGTGGAACGGCCTTTAATAAATCCATGTTACTCCCTGGATTGCAAATTGTTAATGGCACCACACACCCTGTTGTGGATGATTCGCTCGAGCAATTTTGGAAAACAGAAAACAAGGGAAATAGGTCGGTAATTGGAAACAGTTTCAACACTCTCCGATTTGAGGATCGGAAAGACATTCGAAACTTTCCATGCAGAACGAAAAACACCAGTGGACAAGCTTAGATGAAATAAAAAAAAAAGAGGGACACTTAAAAATGAAGATAGAGACTTCACAAATACACACGGAATACCATCAGGACTCTGTATGGCTGTAAGAACTAAAAGGGATCAAAACGAAAACCTAAAGACGCAAAACATTGAAAAAGCATGAAAAAAGCTTGTTGATAAAATTTACTGTACGGGCAATTTTTAACCAGAACAGCCATAAAACTGCATGTATTTCATAAAGAAACTTGTTAGCTTTAAACCTAATTTTAAAAATTTTGGTATTGGTAATCTATTTGTAATTTTATTCCCCGCATTCGTAGCATTAGTAAAAACTTCGATAATCTCATTTTAAGCTTCTATAGAGCATTGTTTTGATGTGGTAGCTTTGAGTGAATGCTGGAACATCACAAGCCTACATTCCCTTCAAATAGAAGACTATTCAGGTTTCATGACTGAACGTGTGATAAACCAGAATAGTGGGCTTGTTGTATACATTAATAACCAATATAATGTTACAAACATGGAAGAGTTGGTTTTCACTGGTGCAACTGCCTTAGCACTTGATATTGACATAGCAAACTTTGTATTCATTAAAATAATAACTATATATAGATCACCTAATCATTGCAGCATAACCTTTTATTCAGAACTAGAGAGCTATTTGCAAAATTTCAATCGAGATGGTACTATTATTTTAGGAGATATCAATATCAACTTGCTAAATGATACCAATAGGTGCGTTTTTTTGCACACACGAGCAGATCAAATTTTTTTAAGCATATTGAATATAACAACAAAAATCCTGCACTTGTGGCGTCACTGAATCAATCAGTGTGCTAAACGGTTCGTACCACTGCTGTTAATTATTGTGAAACCGGTAATTTGAATTGAATGAATTTGCATAGCACTCTGCAATTTTCAATTATTTTACATCAAATCTTGTAGTGTGCAGACTGTTTTTGAGTGTTTCGATGCACATTACATTGTAGATTGTTTCATATGCAAGTTTCATTTCTAATTTCGATTAAAATCTTGATAAGATTTCATTCAGGGTTTCTCTATGGATTATTCTCATTTAACAACCAATCAAAGTAAAAGCTCAGCGATTGCAACAACATTTTCGAACAACGCAATTGTTCTGCTCGGGATCGTTTTTTGCAACCCTACGTTAACCTGCTCTGCTAGGTTGCAAAAAAACGCACCTAATATCGAATATATCAATATCTTAAATGAGTTTGGGTTCAATTCGCATATTAACCAATACACGCGGGGAGGCAGTTGCTTGGATCATATATTTACCAACCTTAAACAAAAACCGTTTGACGAAATTGTCATCCAGAGTTGAAGTTCTCGAGCACGTATCCAACAAAGCTGTAATCCCAGCCATGGTAGATAAGACAACATCTCCAATGAAGCTAAGTGTACCTACGTCCAAAAAAAATACTTCAAAAGCCTTAGTCGTACCGCCGGAACGACCTATTTTGAAGTTTGGTACTTATTGGTCTCGTGATGAATGGGACTGCAGGATCAGAAGAATTAAGCTTTCCAACAATGTATTGGGTAAACCAACAGAAAGGATTGTTAGTGTTAAGTCTCTGAATAAGGCATTCTTTGTAAAAGGAGCTCCAAGCTACGCAGACAGCTCCTGGTTATGCAAATTACTGAAGGATGACTAAGGAATCGCTGATTGCAGTTGCGAAGTATTTCCAGCTCGGCTTCGTAGACAGAAGCGTAAATCCCTCACGTGTTTTAAGCTGTCTGTCCCAGCTAAATACGCATGGCTTTTTTCGAATCACATGCAGTTTGGGGACACCTACACCTGGAACGGTTTGATACTTAGTTCTTGGCTAAACAAACACACCAAACGAGTAAACAACAATCCCAGTCAACGTGCAACTAATCAACTTCAACCAGTGCATATTAAAAAAAACATTAGCAGGTATTTAGGCAATTCCTTAGAATCAAACTCCAAGAATACTCCTCTTTATCCTAGATATCCACAATCTAATAAAATTAAAATCCAGTCAGAGCTCTTTACTGATTCCCACTCATCAATTTCACTAATAACACCCCAAAAATTACCTAACTCTCTTGTGCCAGCAACTACTCATTCCTCAAACACTAATTCCAAAAGTAGTGAGGCATTAATACCATCTTAAGCATAGTACTGAGTTCGATTTCACGTGAAATTTTCATACAAAATTTCACGTGAAATCTGTTTCGGCGAAAATTTAGCTTGAAAATAAGCAAGTTTGGTACTGTGTTCTTAGCATGAAAAGTTGCTTTGAAGTTGCTTTCGCTTCGAAAACATAGATGGCACTGAAACATATTGTCAATCATTTCACGCCAATTTAGTTTGTGCAGTTCATTCTTTCGAGCGAAAAAGTGACATTTAGTGTTTCAATTTGAAAATTGAGCAGTGCAAATGACTTTCCAATAAGAAAATCGATCGAAAAGTGAAATTCTTGACATTTTATCCGTCAAGAATGAGCAGTGTCTCTGCTTTTCTCCGTTGTCAAAATTTTCGCTCGAAAGAATGACCAGATAATGGAAACATGTCAAAATTTCACGTGAACTCGAACTCAGTACCAGCCTTAAACAGCTGTGTGGTGCTGACACTATTTCAGCTCCTAAATACAATAATTTTATACGTGGTGAAGATCAAATACCATTAAATTCCGGTTCAATAACAATACCAAACCCGGCAACCATTCAACCCTCCACTACAAAATTTATTGACCCGTTAGTACCTCCTACAGTGAAACTAACGAAAAATTCAATTAATGATTCAGATATTAGATACCTGTTATCTCGTTTCAGAGACCATAAGATCTATGATATTGTCCGCCTTTACCTTGCATATATGCATAACGTGAACGATTCCACCTGTTTCGAGGGAAAAACGAAGACACACCTAAAAGTAATGATTCAACAAGAAGGCCTTCCCACTGATATTGACTCCCTTCGTAAATTTTTCATCCGCTATCATGGTGAACTTGGAATGACCCCGGAGCAGGTCAAACTTGACCTTGAAGCTTATCGCTCTTATGCAAGCTCCAAATATATCTCACTATTACAAAAGTCTCGCGAAAACCATAAGAAATATAATTCCTAACAATAAAATTCCTTTCAATTCTCCTAGATTTCTCTATCACAACTGCAGCGGCATGAGAGGCAAACTAAACAAACTATTTCTTGACGCCAAATCTTGCCATTTTAATATTCTGGCCATCATGATTCATACCGAAACGAGGAAATACTTGACTCTAATTGGACCATATATAGGGCTGATCGCGATTACGCTCAGACTGGTGGTTCAAGGGGCGGTGGTGTTCTAATAGCCATTCATAATTCTTTTTCTAGCGTGCCTGTCTTAACTAACCACTGTAAGCTATTTGAGCACAAATTTGCTAAAGTTTTATTCAACAAGCACTATCTTTACATTGGTATTGTCTATGTGCCACCCCGCTCTGACGACAGCACTTACAATTATATAATCGACATGATATCTTCGGTTATTGCTTCCATGAATGAAGAAGACAAAATAATCGTATTTGGGGACTTCAATCGCCCGAATATCAGCTTTACCATCGACGAGAGTGATAACCATCTCCTCCCGGTCAACCTTATCGACACCATTGATTTCAACCTTATCAGCTCGTTTTATAGCAATGATTTGCAGCAGGTCAACCCGACTTCTAACCAGAACGGTAGTTGGTTAGATTTGATTTTCACAAATTTCTATGACGAAGTGGTGGTTAGTCCAACTATTGACGCTGAGAATCTTTTCTCTAATACTCTTCATCACTCTGCTCTTCCAGTTGAGCTATCCACCATCGATCTCGCTTTCAACCAGTCATACAATAACGAAATTGTATATGATTTCCGTAATGCTGACTATGAAAGCATTAGACATTATCTTGTTTCTATAGACTGGACAAGTTCCATATCAGCGTGTGACTTAGATGACCTTGTTTCTTCCTTCTACAGAATAGTTTTTCACGCTATTAATAATTATGTACCCAAGATAAAAAAGCGTAATAAGCTCTCTGAGCCATAGCTCGATAGTAACTTGAGGCAATTAAGGAACCAAAGGAATAAGCTATACAAGGCAATAAAACAAGATATCAATATCAGTGGGGATTTGAAAAGAAATTACGATCTATTATCAAATGAATTTTCGGTAAAATCTGGCGAAGCGTATAATTTTTACGTGAATTTAATGGGAGAAAAAATTATTAACGACCCGAAAAAGTTCTTTGATTTCGTAAATACCAAACGAAAAACGACTGGCTACCCCGGTTCCATGTTCAGAGATAAATCAGTTTCTTCTGCTCCACAAGAAATTTCTAATTTATTTGCGGATCATTTTCAGAGTTCATATTACGATCCTTTAGCCCCGACAACAAATTTAGCAGTTTCCTCTGTTCCAACTGAGCCAACGTTTCTCATCAACAGAATCGTTTTAACTAGAGAAGCAATCGCCAATGCAATCAACGAGCTAAACATCAACAAAGGCCCTGGTCCCGATCAAATCCCACCTTATTTTGTAGTCCAGTGCATCAACCAGCTAATTACTCTTTTATTCATAATTTTCAACAAATCACTGTCATTAGGCGTCTTTCCATCCTCTTGGAAGTCTTCTTATCTTACGCCTATTTTCAAAAGCGGTGACAAACGATCAGTTGATAACTATCGAGGCACCGCTATTCTCTCTGTGATCCCCAAACTCTTCGAGAAGCTGGTTTGTGATACACTAACACCTATCATAGACCCTTTTCTTAACGAACAACAGCATGGGTTTCGCAAAGGTAGGTCAACCACCACCAATCTCATGATCCTAGTATCAGACGTTCTCTGTGAAATGGAAAAAAGAAACCAAGTTGATGCAATCTATACTGATTTTAGTAAGGCCTTTGACAGGGTCGACCATCAGATTCTGACACATAAGTTAAGAAATATTGGCACATCTGGCTCCCTTCTCAAATGGCTCATATCCTATATTCGCGATAGAACACAGATGGTTAAATTTCAAGGGGCATTGTCCAAAGCAATTTCTGTGCATTCTGGAGTCCCACAAGGCAGTCATTTGGGCCCCTTGCTCTTTAATATATTTATCTCCGATCTATCTCGGATTTTATCTGATGTTCCCCATCTCTTCTATGCTGATGACTTGAAAATGTATCACACTATCAAGACTCCCTCTGACGTTTCTTTTGTCCAGTCGAAGCTTGATTCCCTTGAGCAGTGGATAATAAACTTAATCTCAACGTTGGTAAGTGCCACTTGATAAATTTCTCCCGAAAGAATAATGTTATGGCTAACTCTTACTACCTTAACAACAATGAGCTTAAAATTGTTGATTATGTCACAGACCTCGGAGTAATTTTGGACAAAAAAATGCGTTTCAACCGGCAATATGATGTAGTCTTATCTAGAGCTAACAAGCAGCTAGGGTTTATTAAGAGGCGTGCTAAAGAATTCAAGAATATTTGGGTCACCAAGTCTTTATTTACATCACTGGTGCGGCCTTTACTTGAATACGCTTGCATAATTTGGGGCCCAAATTTTGTTACTCACTGTGAAAGACTAGAATCGGTGCAGAAACAATTTTCACTCTTTGCATTGAGAGACGTCTACAATCCACTAGATTTTCATAATATCCCCTCTTATGAGCACAGACTTAAACTTTTAAATCTAACGACTCTAGCCTCAAGAAGATTGGTAGTTAGCGCTTGCCTTACCTTTGATATCATTAATGGAACGGTAAAGATAGGAGCCCTTTCGAACAAATTTACAATTAACAACCAAGCTAGGCGCACTAGGCATACACGTCTTCTGAGGGAATATCAGCACCCCACAGGCTACGGGTAAAATGAACCCATTAGTAGATGTTGTCGAGTATTTAACAGTATAAACCAGCACTACTCTCCAGGTATTTCCAAATATACCTTAAAAATAACTTGACAAAGGCTTTATTAACATCATAGTTCAGCTATCACCCTTCCTTAATTGCCTGAAGAAAATATAAGTTAAATGTTTTCATTATACTTTAATTATAAGATTTAATGTTTTATAAGATTTAATGTTTTATTATCATAAGTAATATTATGTTTCTGTCTTAATTGCATAGATAAATGCTGTTTTTTTATGCCTTGCTTGGCAAATAAATAAATAAATAAATGTGCGGTCATTAACTCCGAAATCTCTGATCATTTTGTTTATAAAGCTTCCTCAATCATCAAGTTCCAAGGACATACTCAGAACTAAACAAAAAATCAACTACGAACTCCTGCAAGATAAACTAGCTAATAGATCCTGGAATGACGTTCTGTCCAGTGATAATGTTAACACCTGTGCAAATTTAATTCAAGAAGCTATATACAGTAGCATTCAAGACAGTTTACACCCAATACCCAATGCAACTTCAAAATGTCATAAACTGAAACCTTGGATAACCATAGGATTGGTTAATTCGATAAAAAGACGAAACAAGTTGGCAATTGCATCAAGGAGAAATCGTTACAATGAGCAACTAAAACATTGTTATAAAAAATATCGAAATAAACTAAATGATCTTATCTCTATAACAAAAACTCACTATTAAAAAAAAAAATAATGCAGGAAAGTGGTTGAAATGGAATAAAAATTTGGAACGCAATTAATTTAGCTAGAGGAAAAAGCAAGGCTGAGCAAATAGCAAATGTATTAAATATCCATTTCTGCAGTGTTGGAAAATGTATGGCCCAACAATTAAATATAAACGTTGATCAAAATGCATCAGATAACCAGGCTGTAAATTTACCTATGTCCAACTCTATAAACACTGTTACTGAAAAGGAAATTATTCAAATAATAGATGAGATGCAAGGAGGATCAAGTCCAGGTTTTGATGGCATTACACTCGAATGTCTAAAAAGAATAAAAGCACACGTAAGCAAACCCTTAGCATATTTATCTAACTTGAGTTTTGAAACCTGTACTTTCCCACAAATATATAAAAAAAAACTGTCGTTACGCCTATCCACAAAAATAAAAACAAATTAGATATCAATAACTATCGTTCGATATCTTTGACTTCAAATGTCTCGAAAATTTTAGAAAGAGTTGCCAAAAGGCGGTTAGTCGCATATTTGAACATGCGTCACTTCATCAATGAGAACCAGTTTGGTTTCAGAGCAGAGCGCTGTACACAAGATGCAAATGCTCTTGATAAAAGGCCAGCTAATATCGTTCGCTGATGACACGGTTCTGTTCGTGAAGGATAATGATTGGGAAGGAGTGAAGTTAAAAACAGAATACAATTGCCAAGATGCATTGCTAAAAGATTGGATGAGCTGCAACTACCTCACTCTAAACTAATTACATAAATTTTCCTAAGACGCGGCGACAACCTTGACATAAGCATTTACTTAACTAGTTGTGGGTCATTCTGTCATTGTATGCCAATAAAAAATGTTACTCGTACTAAATATTTAGGAGTCACAATTGACCAACACTTAAAATGGGACCACTAAGTACAAACCTCGATAAATAAGTTAAGAAAGTTGATACCGCTTTGCTTCGAAGTTCGATTTTTTCCAAACATAAAAGCCTTAAGATCATTTTATATTGCTTTAATCCACTCAGTACTGCAATATTCAATCATCGCTTGGGGCGGGGCATCGCAAAGTGTGCTTAATCCTCTAAAGATTTTCCAAAAGACATTGATAGAAATATTATTAAAAAAACCTCACCGCTCTAGCTCGGAACAATTGTTTCTCTGCTTAAATGTTCGTCCAATAGACAAAATTTTCATATTAAACCTCTTGATACAGACCTTAAAGGATCTAGTAGTTAACAAAATTCGAATTAATACCAATGCAACTAGAAGCGGTACCGATGATACACTCATACTCCCAAATCGTGTAACCCATATGGGTCAGAACAATGTAACGTATGTGGGAATTAAATTATTCAACACATTGCCAAGGGAAAAAAACAATACGAGATCTGAAAAAATTTCAGAGCAAAATGAAAAAAAATTATTGAACTAATATATCTGTTCAATCTATACCTACTTTCTTTTCCTTTTTACTAATGTTCGAAGAACATTAGTATTAAACTCGTTTCGCCGAAAATTCATATTTCTTTATATATATATATATATATATATATATATATATATATATATATATATATATATATATATATATATATATATATATATATATATATATATATATATATATATATATATATATATATATATATATATATATATATATATATATATATATATATATATGCATATAAATATATATATATAAATATATATATATATAAATATATATATATATATATATATATATATATATATATATATATATATATATATATATATATATATATATATATATATATATATATATATATATATATATATATATATATATATATATATATATATATATATATATATATATATATATATATATATCAGCAAAATGATTTTCCGAGATAATCTCTGGAGTGGCCGATTCGATTGAGCTGAAACTTTCGGAGAACGTAGATGTATATAGTAGGTAGGTCTACGACTTTCTCAAATTCAGATGTCCTAAACCTTTTGGCGGCGGCGAGCGTTTTAGTGAATTTTGAGGTACTCCTATATTTCCAGGCAGTGTAAATTTTCGTTGAAACAAAGTATTGGGAATGAAAACTAATTATGTTTTAAGCTTGTTTATGATAAAGAATTGAAATTTTTGAGCCGTGTGTGGGTGCTAAGTGCCTAAAAGTAGACAAGGATTTTTTTTCAAATTTTGATTTGTCATTACTTGTGATCAAAACATCGGATCATCGTGAAAATTGCAGAGCGTATTGATGTTGACTAGGACTTACCATATATGGTAGGTTGTATAAGTAACCCTGTAGCTACAGCAGGCTCCTGAAAAAAAATCCTTCAAATCATTGACCCTCCTCAAAAAGTTTTGATTTTTGGTAAAAATTTCAAATCATTGATAAATTTTGACCTTTGTCCATCATGCCAAATTGATATTTTGAACATTCCGATTTGCACAAGAATGGCAACCCATCACCAAATTACCTCTATTTTCAGCACTAGAAAGTTCTGTTCACGAGAACTGACGACCGAATTATCCGATCATAATGAAATTCACAGAACAGGTTGGTATTAGCTAGGACCAGGTCTGATAGAAGTGATTTGGAAATGTGGGCAACCCTGTGGTAGTGGTACCATCTTGAAAAATCACTGAGAAAAACAACAGCTTTTTGGCCTATAACTTCCGGTTCAGCCATCAGATTTTAACAAAGCTCACATAGTACTTGAATCTTGCTCTATGTAACATTTGGTAAAAATTTGGTTGAAAAATTAGAATAGGGCTGCCAGCTATGGTGATTTTTGTCTCATAAATCTTGCAAATTTGCTCAGCAAAATGAAGTTTTTTTCCCTATAGTTTCCGGTCCAGTGCAGAAATCAAAACAAAGTTCATGCAGTAAGTGGACCTTAATGTGAAGTAAATGTCGTAGGAATTTCGTACAAAAATCATGAAAGGGCTGCCAGCTATGACCATTTTTGTATTTTTGTGGAATTTCTTTACTGAGCGATTATGTCATTAGATTTGCAAATGGGAATAATCCTGCAATGAAAATTAACAACATATATTAACGCTTTAAAAATTTGAAAAGTTTTGAGGGTGGCAACCCTAAAACTCTTTTCACCCGCATAGCTTTCAGCGCAGTGATTCAATCGAAACGAAATTTACTGATTGGGTTTAACTTAACGTGAAGCAGATTTGGTATATATTTTGCTCTGCTGCTGACACAGGGTAACCAGCATTAGCCATTTTCGTAAATATTGCACCAACAGATGCTTGAAATTACATACTCATATGCAAACCAATATGAAACCAATTTTTAAATTTTCCGAGTTTTGAACATTTTTCGGATGGCAGTCTCAAACAACGTTTAACCGCTGAAACTTTCGATGAAATCCTGCGATGAGAACGAAATTCAAAGGATAGGCTGATTAAGCACGAGCATTTTATGGTAGATTTATTGCTGCTTCGTTGGGAAAGTGTTGCCAGCACTGAACATTTTGATCATATGTGTTATAGTTGAGTTTTGCTGCTTGAGATTAGGAATGGTTGATATGATTCTACCAAAAAATGTATTACGTCTTTCCAAATTTTTTGGTCACTCAAAGACAATTTCTTCACTCAAAGACAATTTGTCTTCGTAGGAAAGTTTGTAGGGAGTTCTGCAGTGGCAAATGCAGAATGGGGACTAAAATTGGGATTAGAATTGGGATTAGAATTTTGATTAGAATTGGGATTAGAATTGGGATTAGAATTGGGGTTAGAATTAATCAGGCTCCCAAAGCTGGCTAATAGTAGACCGAATATTTCAACTTTAGATTCAAAGTGAGAATTAGTAGTAATCTGGATTTAGAATTACTGGCACGAAACTCGGATTATAGTTAGATTTTACACTAGGTGAACGCAAATCGGATCGTCGAATTTGAATTTAGGTTTGTTTAGTAATTTATTTATTTATTTGTTTATTAACCAAGCGAGGTACAAATTACATAAACAGTAAAAAAAGCGAAATTGCAAATTACAATGAGTACATAAAAATAGAACGAAAAATTAAATAAAATAACAAAATAAATAAATAATAATATAATAAATAACAAATAAATAAAACATTGACATATAGTTAGGATAAGGTAGCGGATGACTTGGAAAAGGGAGGATTTGAAGGATAATTTTGAGACTGTTACAGAATACAGATTACTCATGCTATTGAATATCCTGCAGCATCTATTTATAGGCTCATTAGCCGCGTAAGTAGTGGAGTGTGGATAATCCTTAAGTAAACGAGAGGACCTGGTGTTTCTTACAGGGTTATTCAACACCATTTTCCTATTCAGGAATTCAACTTTGATGACGCCCCTAATGACGTCGAATGTGAAGCAAGCCGAAATTATCTTTCTTCTAGATAAAAGTGTTAACAAGCTTAGATGATCCAGTCGAAACTCAGAAGGAGGAAGATTATCAAAATCGTTAGGGTTGTATAGTTCTCTCAGTGCGAAAAGTAAGAACTGTTTTTGTATGGGCTCGAGTCTGTTACTGTGGGATTCAAAAGCCCAGCAAATCGAAGCATATTCAAAAATGGGACGTACAAGTGAGATTTATGAGGATCTTGTAACCCACAGGTTACGAAATTACTTGGCACGTCTTTTGATGAAGCCTAGCAGTTTGTTTGCACGGGAGAGCATTTTATCATAATGCAAGGTGAAGCGGAGTCGCTCATCCAAGACAACACCAAGGTCTACAACGTTATCAACTCGAGCCAACAAATTATTCCCGAGGAAGTACATGTTATGTGAGACGGTGCATTTTCGGGAGAAACTTATAATTTGGCACTTACCAATGTTGAGAGAGAGCTTGTCTTCATTGCACCAATGATCAAGTGAATCAAGTTTGGATTGGAGAAAGAGTGCATCGGATTTAGATCTAATGATGTGATAGTCTTTGAGATCGTCGGCATAAAGTAGATGTGGTATATTTGCTAGGACGTCAGATAGGTCAGAAAGAGGTAACAGAAATATTTTTCGATAAAAGTCCTTGAAATTTTACCAGCTGAGTTCGATTTCGAAGGTAAGAAGAGAGCCAGCTAAGCAAAGATCCACTAACCTCGAATTTCAGTAGCCTTAGAATTAAGGTGGGGTGGTCAACTCTATCAAAGGCTTTACTGAAGTCTGTATAGACTGCGTCAATTTGGTATCCTTTCTCCATTTTACACAGGATGTCTGAGACTAGGACTGTCAAATTTGTGGTAATTGAGCGACCTTTTCTAAAACCATATTGTTGCTCGTTCAAACGGGAGTCAACAAGTGGAGAAAGTTTATCGTGGACAATCTTTTCAAAAAGTTTCGGAATAGAAGATTAGATGGCAATACCTCTATAATTTCCGATACAGCATCTATCACCATTTTTGAAGATAGGTGTGACATATGAAAGTTCCCAACAGGATGGTAAAACTCCAGACGAAAGTGATCTGTTGGGAAAAATATGAAATGGAGTTATAAGCTACTCTACACATTTGCGCAAGAAAGTTGGAGGAAGAAGATCTGCTCCTGGACCTTTGTTGCAGTCAAGTTCCGAAATAGCTTTACGTATTTCGTCACGCATAATTTTCAAGTGGCTGATAAAAGCTGTGACGTAGAATGAGAGGAAGGGAGATGTGAGTTTGATGAGCTAAAAGCAATATAAATATTCTGGAAATTATCTGCGAATAAATCACAAATCTCATTAGGAGAGGAAGAAAAAATCATAAAATTTGTTCGGGTCGCGGATTATATTTTCATTTATGTCATAGGCCTCGTGAGACTTTGCCAAAAATTGCTTAGCAGTTTCATTATATTCATCCTGAATAGCAGAACTAACGTCGATATTGTTTTTAATCCGCTCATAAAGTTTGTTCCTACGATTTCGCAAATGCCTTAGGTCCCTATCAAGCCATGGCTCAGACAACTTTTTCTATTTTACTAATGTTCGAAGAAGAACATTCAGAAAATGATATTTGTTTCTTTGAGGAAGAAATAGTTCATATGATACTACAAAGAAGTGTAGCACGCCTTCACACATTTTTAAATCCCTCAAAGATAACTTCTTCGAATGTTAGTTTTCTAGCGGTTCTGATGCGCTTGACTTTTTTTCCTATTTATTTTGGACTATTTAGCTATTATTAATTATTTTTATGTTAATAAGTCAGTAAGAAGATTTAGTTATTTTTGGCTTACTTTATTTTTATTTATGTCATATTTTGTGTGTTGATTAAAAAAAACTCTAGCGCACCTGAACCGCTACACGGTTGAAAAAAATGGTGTTATTTTGATAAAAAAATATATACATATAAATCCATCTAAAAAAAATATCATATAGATACATGCAAACAATATCAAACTCACACTTTTAAGTTATAGTTTTTATAAACAGTTTATATCAATGTTTTCGATAAAGCTAAATATAAACATAATATGAAATGATTATAAATTTGTTTACTATGGCAAATATCATATTGATATAAAATTTACTATGCCATTTAATAATGAAATATATCAAAACGATTTACATGTTTTATACATGATATTTATGTCTAGGAAAAATTGAAATAAGAAAAATTGTCTTAATTTGTTAATGAATATTGAAAAGAAGCATATAATTTGCACTGACATAGCAAATATAACTTTCCAATTGTATTTAAGTGTTTGTTTGTTTTCATGTTTGTAAATCCATTTCCAAGCATAGCCTAAATGCAGAAATTTCTTCAAAGGTTTTCACGTAAAAAAGTAAAGTCAATCTTAAATAACAAACAATTAAACAGTGCTTATACATATTTGACAATTATATTTTATTCGAGATCTCAGTACATTTCTTTTACATACGCATATATAGCTAATTTAACAGTATTACAAATCTTTATAAAATGAAAAAAAAAATGCAATTGAACGTTTCACAGGCACTGCACATTCATTATCACTCTCACTTTCTACGCCTTTTTTAAAATGAACTTTTAGAATAAAGTCTGGATGGCTATCAAATTGACACAAATACTGCAAATATACCCTCTTTTATCTCCACCCCAACTTTGTTTATAAAACACTAAAAATCGCTAAATGGAACATTAGTTCCATCTAAAACCGAAAGAACGAAATCTTTGTAAGACAACGCCATCCGACGTACACTTTTTAAAACGCACAATTTTCCTAATTTCGGAATATTCAACCGTAAGAAACAGTCCTTCGAAAAATATTTCACTTAATACGGTCAACTATCAAATACACAAACTACGTAATTCGCACCTTCTAAGTACGCTCAAAACTAATTCTCTACATCATCACTTATTGCACAATCAATGCTGCAGTTTATGCGTGCTACTTTTTTTACACCAAGTTGGTGTAAATTTGATGCTCAATATGTTATAAATATGCGTTTTTCAAACGAAACGAAACGAATTATATGCGTAGAAGCTAATTGATATCACTGATAGATCAAATCAATAAGCAAAAGATATACATTTTAACAAACTTCATATTAACTTTATAAATGTATGGTGTAAAAATGAAATTGATTTTCAGAGATGCATCATAAATATATATTTTGTATAGAAATGAACTATAAAAGCTAGTTTTATCAAAAATATGCTAAATTTGATATAGATCAATGTTATAAGGCTGCATTTATAGAAAAATAATAGATTTTACCCCAAAATTTTCAACCGTGTAGAAACAATAATGTTCGAAGAACAGTAGAAGAATCGTGCAGATTTTGAGTGCATATTCTACCATAAGAGCTGCTTTTTACAGCCAAACTGTTTCAAACGCCACGTTTTGCTTTGGTCTCAAGAATGCATTATAGCTCATATGGTGGAAAGGTTTCAGATATTACCACTGGCATGAATTTCAAAGCTTATGCATAGGCGCGCCGTAGGAGGGGCCAGGGGGGGCCGGGACCCCCCCAGACCCTAGGTTGGCCCCTCCCAGAAAAATAAATATTTCCAACAGCAGACACTTAAATTTTCGCCTCTTAGGTTTTTGTGGTTACAGCAAGAGGTGAGTAGTGTAGTACTGTAAGCCAAACCAAAGCATACACACTACTTATATCATAAAGACTGTGTTATTTGCGGTATTAATTACGATGTTATGGGACTTATTTCGAGAAATGGACGGCAATATTTAATTTCGACAAGTTAAACGTTAAGAAAAAAACGAAAAGCACCTTGCCAATCATCCTTTTTTTATTAAGATTATCTGTTCATTCCTACTAGGCAATGTACAGGTGTTTAGGTACGAACACTTTTATAAACTGGCGTTTTATGCAATTATGTTTTTTCACAAAACATAGTCTAAGTATTAAAATAGTAAGCAACAAGGTATAAAATAGGAATAAAAATGGCATCCCTGCCACTTTTATATTATCTATGACCTACTTGGTTTACACTCAGGTTAAATGTGCGTGAATTTTATTATAAGTTGATAACTGCATCGGAAGTTAAAAGGCATAGCACTTCAATTTCACCGAGCGTTTTTTCATGGTGACACAGCCGCCACATGGTTCTTATCATGTTGATTGAACTTTTGTCAGACCTGTATCTACTCAAAACCAGTATATCCTATGAATTTTATCCGATCGCGAGATACCGTGGATGCAAGTTCCAGGTGCTAAAAATATAAATAATTCGGTGCGATTTTTGTGCGATTGGGAATTTTACAAGTTTAGATCTGACTGTATAAATATAGTATCAAATTCATCAACCATTTGCATTTCTAACAGCCGTATGAAAGATTTGTGTTAACGTACTTATGGTAGCTACAAGGTTGCCCAGACATTATTTAAAAACGACAGAAACTTATTTTTTATGCCCATTGATTAGTCTTGTAAATTTTGTGATGATCTGATGACTCGGTGTGAGGTTATCACAATGCGAAATTTTCCATAGTGTTTCCATTGTCGCCAAAAATACACCAACATTTCAGCTCGACCAAACTTCGCGATCCGGATAAATTATTTGGATAATAAAATTCATGCACAATGAGAAAACTCTAATAGTACTTGCAAGACAGTAAATGATATGGTGCTTGAACAGTCTTGGAATATTGTCAAGATGAACCGAAATTATTTGGAGAAGATTATCGACCTTACGACGTGTCGCCAAGGACGTCCTTTCAGAGGACATGATGAAACTGGTGCCAGTGATAACCGTGATTTTTTTTGGAATTTTGTGCGTTATTCGCGAAGCATGATTCAACTTTTGAAAATAATTTTGCGAACTACTGTAGTGACAAAACACAAAACGAATTGATGAAAATAATTGCAGAATTCGTTTGCGAGGACAATACAGCTGAAATAAAAGATTGCGGATTGATATCCATTATGGCAGACGCAACAAGGGTCCACAGAAGGAACAACTCTTCGTGGTTGTCAGATTTGCTAAAGAGCTAGCAGTCGAAGAAAGGTTCTCAAGCTTTGTAGACTGTTCAGGAGCTAGAAATGCCTCGTATTTAGCAGATATAATTTTGAGCCTGTTAGACAGCTACGGACTTCTCGAATTGTCTGTTGTTGGACAGTCTTATGATGGTGCTAGTGTCATGTCAGGACAAAAAAGTGGTGTACAAATCTAAATTAAGATGAAACACCCTGCAGCCACATTTGTACACTGTCTAGCTCATAAAATTATCCTGGTTGTGATGAACACATTTTTCACCATCAAAACGTGTATATCCTTTTTCAATGCCATCGAATCCCTTAACCTACACTTTTGGAAGCTATCACAACACGAATTGTTGAAGCAGCTTGAAGAGGCAGTTGGTCTAAACACAAGGCGTGGAATGATAAGTTTAAGCTCAACTCGATAGTCAATGAGATTTCACAATTGCAAATATGTGATCGATAGCTATGGGACTATGAAAGATGCTTTAGAGGAAGAAATGAATGAGGGAAAATACAACGACTCAGTTTATTCATTGGAGATCTTTCATTTAATCAGTAATCCTAAATTTGTAGTAAATCTTTTCATGTTTCACTATGTTCTTTCTATAATGAACATGTTAAGCACATATTTCCAAACTAAAAATGCAACTCTTCGGGATGGGATAAATCTTGTGAATGGAACACTACTAAGTGAGCGAGAAGACTTGTATGTAGTTTGGGGAAAAATTAAATCATTCGCAGAAAACAACTGTCTGAATCTCAAATTTACCAGAGGATCGCGAAAACGGAAAACAGCAAAAAGCACTAGTTTCAAAGGTTTTGCTGTTTCATCTAGCCCCGGACACGCAGTTAGGGCTACAAAGATATTCCTGCAAACCAAATGGCTCGAAAAGAGTAAGTTTCAGCACTTTTCATCTTGCCAAATTATTTTCGGTTTTTCTAGGTTTTCTAGGTAACAAATGTTTGAAGCAAGAGATCAATTTCTTCCTTCTAAGCTTAATATATTCCAATTTTTTCAAAGATATTTTGAAACTGAGCTATCCTCTTCTTCAAGTATAATTTGCAATATATTT
>OX376376.1:11521848-11621431 GCA_947369275.1 Nemotelus nigrinus | reverse complement strand
CATGAAAGGGCTGCCAGCTATGGCCATTTTTGTAATTTTGTGGAATTTCTTTACTGAGCGATTATGTCATTAGATTTCCAATTGAGAAAGATCCTGCAATGAAAATTTACAACAAATATTAACGTTTTAAAAATTTGAAAAGTTTTTAGGGTGGTAACCCTATAATTCTGTTCACCCGTATACCTTCCAGCGCAGTGATTCAGTCGAAACGAAATTCACTGGTTGGGTTTAACTTAACGTGAAGCAGATTTGGTATGTATTTTGCTTTGCTGCTGACACAGACTAACCAGCAATGTGCCATTTCCGTTAATATTGCATCAACAGATGCTTCAAATTACGTTCTCATATGCAAAGCATTTGCGATAAAAATAAGAAACCAAATTTTAATTTTCCGAGTTTTGAACATTTTTCGGATGGCAGCCTCAAACAACGTTTAACCGCTGAAACTTTCGATGAAATCCTGCGATGAGAACGAAATTCAAAGGATAAGTTGATTTAAGTATGAGCTTGTTATGGTAAACTTATTGCTGCTTCGTTCGGAAAGTGTTACCAGCACTGAACATTTTCATCATTTGTGTTATAGTTGAGTTTTGTTGCTTTGGATAAGGAATGGTTGATATGATTCTACAAAACAGTGTATTACGTCTTTCCACACTTTTTTGTCACTCAAAAACAATTTCGTCAAAAATTAGTTTTCTAGCGGTTCAGGTGCGCTAGAGTTTTTTTTTATATAGACTGGGTTTTCATCACATGTATTCAGCTTCTGCTGGTAGAAATTATTCTTCGTGAGGTATTCATATTCTAGGTGGAATACGTCCTGGTATTCATCAATAATTTCTAGTAAACCTATATTCGCAAGCTCATCAGTACTGTCTGTCTTAATTACTTTCAACAGTTTGTTTATTCAGTTTTTTGTCAAACTTTTGTTGTGTTCTTAATATGTAATAATTATTGAGTGGTTTTTGGTTGGAAAGTTTTTTTAGAGTCACGTCATGGTGTTTAGTATCTTCACATGACAACTACCTTTAGCTGGAATTATGCAGTTGCCCAAATATACCCCTGTTTCAATTTCTTTATTCCAAATAACGCTTTCTTCCATTCTATCTACGGTTATGGGTACAATAGCTTCCGTTCTCGCGGGTATTTTTATGTTAGCCAAATTAACTTTTTTATTATACATAGGTAACATAATATCTCTGTCCTGAGTACTAAAGGATATGGTATACGTCTCATAGTCGATTTTGCACATATACTTGACTAGCATATCACGTCCTATAATGCCGTCATTTTCAATAGGAAATTTCTCGTCTACTGGATGAAACGTATTGGATATTATTGTTTCCTCAATTTTGAGTTTTAGCTTAATAGTTCCTAACGACATTGTGGTTTCATCTGTTATTCCCGTTAGTCTGCATCTGTTTTGTGTTATATATTACAGATGTAGAACTGTTAATTTTGTAAATCGATATGTCGGCTCCAGTATCTATTAGCAGTTGTAACCATCGCTTCTCATTCTCGTTGTAAATTGATAAATAATTTGTGCTTATACCCGTTATCCTATGTATCCTATTATCAAAGACAAATTTATTATATTTTACGGCTTCAGTTTCTAATTTTCCTCCGGGAGGCTGCCGAATTCCTCTCGGGAAGCTTGCTCGTTTCCCTGGTTCTCTATTATACGAATATTTCGTCGATTATTTCTCTGACTTTTCTTAAAGCGGCTATTTCCTCGTCTATTATTTGTGCGTGCGTCTATAATTATTGTTGTCGCTACCATTGCGTCTATAATCATTTGTATCATTATCACGACTTGATTCATTGTGTCTACTGTTTCTCCTAAAACTATTACCGCCATTTCTATTACTTTGCACATTGTTTCTACGGTTATTATATCTGTATCCGTTATTATTATACGTATCACGCTTTCTATAATGGTTGATATGTAAAACATTATGCTGGTGAGCCTCGTTTTGCTCTAATTCAATAGCCAATGTAACAGCTTCGCCAAATTCCGCGTTCGTGATGCGAACCCAGTATTCCTAAACTGGTCATTCAATCCATTCTTAAATACGGTGAGTGCGTAGGTGTCATTAATACTTTCAATTGCCTGTTTTGTTACTTTACCTACTGTAACTGATTTAAATCGTTCACTAAAGTCAATGTTTTATCCTTGTATGCTGTCACTGACATACGTTTTTGTGATAAACCAACAAGTTGTGTATGAATTTGAGGTAATGTCTTATTATTACTAATTTTCGAAGAAAAGTAGTATTAAACTCGTTTCGCCGAAAATTCATATTTCTTTATATATATATATATATATATATATATATCATCAAAATGATTAAGGGAGATAATCTCTGGAGTGGCCGATCCGATTGAGCTGAAACTTTGGGAAAACGTAGATGTATTTAGTAGGTAGGTCCACGACTTTCTTAAATCCAGATATCCTAAACCTTTTGGCGGCGGCGAGCGTTTTAGTGAATTTTGAGGTACTCCTATATTTCCAAGCAGCGTGAATTTTTGTTCAAAAAAAGTATTGGGAATGAAAACTTACTATGTTTTTAGCTTGTTTATGGTAAAGAATTGGAAATTTTGAGCCGTGTGTGGGTGCAGCGTGCCTAAGAGTAGGCAAGGATTTTTTTTCAAATTTTGATTTGTCATTACTTCTGACAAAAACATTGGATCATCGTGAAATTTGCAGAGCGTATTGATGTTGACTTAAGTTTAATACACATGGATTTTCAAGGTCGTGCGGGTTACTCTGTAGCTGCGGCAGGCTCTTGAAAAACAAATCCTTCAAATCATTGAACCTCCTGAAAAATTTTTGATTTTTGACAAAAAATTCAAATCATTGATAAATTTTAACATTTGTGCATCATGTCAATTTAAAATTTTTAAAATTCCGATTTGCACAAGAACGGCAACCCATCACTAAATTACCTCTATTTTCAGCACTCGAAAGTTCTGTTCACGAGAACTGACGACCGGATTATCCGATCGTAATGAAATTTACAGGACATGTTGATATCAACTAGGACCAGGTCTGATAGAAGTGATTTTTAAATGCGGGCAACCCTGTGGTAGTGGTGCCATCTTGAAAAATCACTTTGAAAAAAACAGCCTTTTGGCCTATAACTTCCGATTCAGCCATCAGATTTAAACGAAATTCACACAATATTTGGATCTTACTTAAGATAACATTTAGTGAAAATTTGGCTGAAAAATTAGAATAGGGTTGCCAGCTATGGTGATTTTTGTCTTCTAAATCTTGCAAATTTGCTCAGCAAAATAAAGCTTTTTTCCCTATAACTTCCGGTGCAGTCATGATATCAAAATGAAGTTTATGCAGTAAATAGATTTTAATGTGAGCCAAATGTCATAGGAATTTCGTACAAAAATCGTGAACGGGCTGCCAGCTATGACCATCTTTGTAATTTTTTGTAATTTTTTTACTGGGCGATTATGTCATTAGATTTTCAAATGGGAACAATCCTCCAATAAAAATTAGCAACAAATATTAACGCTTTAAAAATTTGAAAAGTTTTGAGGGTGGTAACCCTAAAATTTTTTTCACCCGTATAACTTCTAGCGCAGTGATTCAATCGAAACGAAATTTATTGGTTGGGTTAAGTTTAACGTGAAGCAGATTTGGTATATATTTTGCTTTGCTGCTGACACAGGGTAACGAGCTTTAGCCATTTTCGTAACTATTGCATCAACAGATGCTTCAAATTACATACTCATATGCAAAACATTTGGAATAAAACTAAGAAACCAATTTTTAAATTTTCCGAGTTTTGAACATTTTTTGGATGGCAGCTTCAAACAACGTTAACCGCTAAAGCTTTCGACGAAATCCTCCGATGAGAACGAAATTCAAAGGATTGGTTGATTTAAGTATGAGCTTGTGAAGGTAAACTTATTGCTGCTTCGTTGGGAAAATGTTGCCAGCACTGAACATTTTCATCATTTGTGTTATAGTTGAGTTCTGTTGCTTTGAACAAGGAATGGTTGATATGATTCTAAAAAAAAGTGTATTACGTCTTTCCACATTTTTTTGTCACTCAAAGACAATTTCTTCGAAAATTAGTTTTCTAGCGGTTCAGGTGCGCTAGAGTTTTTTTTATATTTCAAACGCAATTGTCTTTCTAAACTGTCTATACTGTCAACATTTGCGCTATTAATAGAAGTCCTTACAATTGGGCCTAGCTTTACTTGTAATACCAAATTTAATAGCTCTGCTTTACCTTCAGTACTCAACTTTTTTCTAGCAGTTTTATTTAGGTTAAAAATGTCTCTAACTCATTATATTTTCAATCGAAAATTGGAATTCTTTTAATTGCGGTTTCCACATTAAAATCTGACATCCCGGTATATTCTCAATATTTTTCAATTGTCACAATTACACTAACGGCATTCAAACGCTCAACAAGTGTTGTAATCAATATTTCACTGATTGATATAAAAGTTGATTTCAATTCTAATTCTTCACTTTCTTTAATTTTATTTAATAACAATATTCCTACTTCTTTGGAACTAACCGCATGTTCTAATTTTTCTTTAAGGGCTTTAACTGTACAAGTTCTTGTCTTTTTCAGATTTGTTAGAATAATCTGCAATTCTTCTTTTACTCTTGTAACAGTCATTTTTTCATATTAGTCTATACCTAACATTACAACAACTTGGCTTCATCAAAAGACGAGCCAAAGAATTTCGTAGTCTGTGGGTCACAAGATCTTTATACACTTCACTCGTACGTCCTATTCTCGAATACGCTTGCATTAGCTGGAATCCTGCTTTTGAAACCCACAGTGACAGACTCGAGTCAATACAAAAGCAATTTTTACTTTTCGCCTTGCGAGAGCTATACAACCCTTATGACTTTAATAGCTTACCCCCTTATGAGTTTCGACTGGGTCATTTAAACCTATCAACACTAGCCTCCAGAAGAATGGTGATATCGGTCTGCTTCACATTCGACGTCATTAGAGGCGCTATTAATGTAGAATTCCTGAATAACAAAATATTGATAAATATCCCTGTGAGGAACACCAGGTCCAATCGTTTCCTAAAAGAATATTCTCATTCGACCACATATGGAGCTAATGAGCCAGTAAATAGATGCTGCAGAGTATTCAATAGAATAAGCAATTTATATTCCCCTACGATTTCCAAATCATCCTTCAAGTCCTCTCTTTTCCATGCCATCCGTACCCTTAACCTTAAGCTATAGCTTTTATGTCAATGTTTATTTATTGATTGCTATTTATTAATTTATTTGTTACTCTTTTTTAATTTGTTTGTTTTTTACTTATTTAACTTGTTTGTTTTTACTTTTTCCTTTACTTTACTTTACTTTTCCATTTTTTATTTTAATTTGATGTCCTTTTTTTTAATATGTGATTTTGTACCTTGCTTGGTGAATGAATAAAATAAAAATAAAATAAATAAAATACACATTCTACCTTTTATTTTTTTATTTTTTATTTATTACATTATACTAATATATATACATTTTTTTTTATGCAATATTCTGATTCCTTCCTAACATAATATTCCTATCCATAATCTTCTTGGCGTATCTCCTCTGTTTAGCATTGTACACATACAACAATGCAAGTATAATTATGAAGACGGCAAAAGTGCTAATTGTCTGCCTATGTTCAACAAAAATACTAGCTTCAGTGCTACAATTATTTCCCATAGTGATTATAAATTATTTTTTTTCGCAAAATAAACAAAAGAAATTTTTTTTTATATAAATTGTTCTATTCGTTATGTTCACAACTATACATATTTAATTTTCGCTTAAACGATTCACGTAGGTCCCCTGCAGATTTGTTGATCATTCGATATAGTATCGCTTTGTCACGTCACGCTTTGAACTTCTTTCCACCGCGTTTCCTACGTTGTAGCTTCTCGATAACCGGTTCCTCGATCTTCTTCCTTCTGATAAATTCTTCTAGCCTCCTCGGTTGAGGTCCAGGTAGTGGCGTTGGTTTGCACTGGGGTACTGGTGTCGATGGTGCTATTGGTGTCGGCATATATTCTTTCTGCTGCTTATCGCTGTCCGCAAATTCGTTTGTTCTTATTATACATCTTTCGAAAATCTTGTTAAATTCGTCGAAGTCTCTTATTTCTCCGTCCTCAAATGAGTCGCTGTCGGGTTCTGTTGGAGTAGCCCTCGTTGGTTCGCAATTGCCAGGATCGCCATGTAAAGGTGCTCGATATACATTGGGAAGGATTATCCTCTTCCGATAATCTTCGAGAGATATGCGCTTACTATAGTTAATTTATTAAATGTTAGATATTTTTATTTCTTTATCACTATCTCAATTGTACCTAAGGCAACCCGTGGATTGCCGCATGTTTGGCGCTGAGTAAAACTCGTGCAGGCAATATGTACTAGTTAGCCAATGGAAGACTAAGACTTGCCGATGAAAGGCAATAATTTAGTTTCAAAAAACAAAACTAAATGTAGTAATCTTAAATAATGTTTATTAGTCCAAGACTACTTTACAACTTCTTGTCATATCATTTTCACATTCTATTTATGCTAAAATTTTCCTTACTCTATTCTTACCTATCGACAATGCAGAACCATTATTCAATTAGTTCTCATGCATAAGCTCATGACCTAATTCATGTGAGCTGCTTACTTTGTTTTTCCCACATTAAATTATCTAGTTCATTACTGAACTACACGTGATAAACTACCTATTTGGTTTCATCACATACACCATCCGTGCTTCAAGTCAAGACAACACAAATCAAACCAAGCCATACATCACATACATAAACTACATAGAACATGTCCAAACCAAGACAAAATGTCTTCCACACATCAATGCTATAGGCCCGTTTCACACGAGACACTCGGTGTCCGGCCACTGTGTCTCTAGCCACTGCCGGGGCATAGAAATAAATGAGAGCATACACACAGAGCCACAGTGTCCGGGCCACAATTCCATACAAAAACAGTGGCTGAGGATTCAGTGGCCGGACACCGAGTGTCTCGTGTGAAACGGCTCATAGTGGAATATGGATGTAGTCTATGCTAATCAAGATTAATTGTATGGAAAGTCAATTAATTTTTGTCTTGTCTTACGTGTATGTACATTTGAGTAATTGACCCATTACAACTGTAAGAAGGCGAGCTATACAGATTAATTTACGTGGTTATCGTCCTGCAAAAAAGCCTTTATTGACAAAGAGACAAGACAAAAACAGGTAAATTTACCCGCCTATTTCATGGCCTATGCTATTATGAGACATCGATTTTTTATATTAAAATTTGCTTTGGATCACATTAATTGCTCGATTGCGAAGTGAAAAACTGTTCTGTTTAGTAATGAGAGCAAATTTAACCTATTCAATTGCGATGGAGTTCGTTTTGATCGAAGACCAAAAGGAAAACGGGGTAAACTCGACTTGATGCACCACACCCGGGAATTTCCACCACCAGAGGGCGAAAAGGTGGTAGAAGAGGTGAAAAATTGAAGAAAAACGGAAAAAATTACACCAAAAAATAAAATAGAAGATAACACAATTAAGAAAAATAAAAAGAAAAGAAGAAGCCCCAAAAAGCAAGCGCACAACCACAATAACACATATAGTTTATGTCTATAAATCAAAGAACAATGTATATCGCGATTAATGTAACATTTATTCAAAACAAGATTATATATAAACCAAGTATCACAAATGAACATAGACAGTGTTTACGATCGGACGTCGCGTGAGTGACTGCGTTTTCTTCTGTCTCCTTTTGGGTAAAGCGCCAATTCAACAATTGTGGTTAACAACTGAACTAGCAAAGTTCTGTCAGTGTGGTCACCCTAATACATGGGAACATGTTTGGAGATTCTTGAAGACAAAAGGAGAATCTTTACGATGTTGTTCAACAGGCGTAGCGCGAAATTGTTGAATATCGCGTCTGAATGCAGCGACAAAAGCATGAGGATCCGTGGTGTTCGAATTGTCATCGAAGAATTCGCCTGGCAAACGTAGTTGAACACCGAGTAACATTTCTGACGGCGAAAAGCCTGAAATGGTAAAACTGGTCGTTCTTCCTAGCCAAGTTGTTTGAGTCAAGTTGTACTTGTTTCTTTTTGTATTTTGGACTAGACAAATGTATTACTACCACAAAATTAGAGTCGTGGTAGAAAATACTGAAAAGAATATCACTTTTGTGAACACAAATGATTTAAGCTTAAGAGTATCTAGTGAATACAAGTGATTTGAGCTTCGGTGTGGCGAATCTAACCGCCCCTATTAGCCTCAACTTGAAATGCACTTGTTAAGTGAAACGATTAATTGTTTTTCAATAATGAATGAAATAATCGTTTTGTTTTAATATTGGATATCTGTTTGGTCGCCGACCGATTTTGGCATACCGAACAGACTGATTTATTCATATCAATTTCTTCTATATATATGGTACATTCGAATTGGACAGTGTGTGGATCGGTTTTTAAAAAAATGAAAATTAATTTAATGTAACTTGCGTTCCGCCCGCTCGAAGGGGGATGTCGCTGTTGTCGGTGCGTGTAATCAATTGTTGACATTTGTTAGTTGTCAACAATGTCAACAATCGTGCACAACAAGCCCAAGTTCTCCTTAATTGCCGTCCGCAATCCTAAAAGAAAAGTGGGTAATGTTTCCGTCCAACGATGAGTCTCGTGACACATAAGTGCTGCTTTTAGCGACAGGTGAAAGCGTTCGACCATGCCGTTAGATGCCGGATGGTAAGCTGTAGTTCGTGTGCGCTTTGATCCAATGAGTTTTATAAGAGTATCGAAGAGTGATGATTCGAACTGTGATCCTCTGTCTGTAGTGATGATTTCAGGAACACCAAATCAAGATATCCATTCGCTGTTAAGAATTGTAGCTATTGTTTCAGCTGTCATGTCTCGGATCGGAATAGCTTCTGGCCAACGTGAAAAACGATCAACAATCGTTAACAAATATACAAATCCGTTTGATGGTGGTAGCGGCCCTACGTGCCGGAATCGACCATCCACTTTCGAAAATTGTTGTGGTTTGTTTTTAACATGTCGATGTATTTTTGATCTCTGACATTGTAAACACGATTTCGCCCAGCTCAAAATATCCTTCTCAATATTAGGCCAAACATATTTTTTCGCATCAACTTACTGGTGGCTCGCCCGCTTGGATGAGATAGAGCATGAAATTGATTGAAATTTTTTTTTCTAAGGCTGGATGCAACATATGGTTGTATAGTTACTGTGGATGTATCACAGTACATTTTGAATTCGTTGGTTACAGCAATAGGCTGAAATTGAAGATTTGTGTTTGTAGATTGCAGAAGTTGCTGCAGTTCATCGTCAAGACGTTGTGATTCAGCTATTTCTGTTGCTGTAATTATCTCAGGTTTCTTCAACGCTTTCTGGCCGTGACAAGGCGTCTGCCACAATATTTTCTGTTCCATTAATGTGAATAATCCGTGTTGAAAATTGTCCAATGAACTCAAGCTGACGAGTTTGCCTAGGTGAGGATTTATCGGATGGTTGATTGAACGCATATATTGATGATCCGCCGTTAACATAAAATTTTACCCTTCTAACATGAAACGAAAATATTTTATGCTTTCGTATATCGCCAACAGCTCTCGATCATACGTGCTGTATCTCATTTGAGCACCACTTAGTTTCTTGGAAAAGAATCCTAATGGTTTCCATGTGTTATCTTGGAAATGCTCAAGCACTGAACCTATGGCGACATTTGATGCGTCCGCATACAGCCTGAGTGATGCGCCAGTTTTGGATGCGCCAATAAAGAAGCATTTGCAACTAATTGCTTGCTCTTTTCGAATGCTTGCTCAGAAATTGCTATCCAAGGCACAGGTCTTTTATCTTGTTTGCGTCAATCCGTCAGCATAGCGGTTAGTGGAATGAGGACCTCAGCTGCATCTTTCATGAAGCGCCTATAGAAATTGATAATTCCTAAGAAACGTTGGAATTCTAATATTGTCTGTGACTGCTGGAAATCTTTTATTGCCGCTATACGATCATGTAAAGGCCTAGTACCTTCACTGCTGTTTCGGTACCCGAGATAATTAACTTCTTTAGCGGCGAAAATGCATTTGTTTGGTTTTGTCTTGAGACCATGTTCGTCCAAACGTTTCAGTAGCTGTCTCAAATGCTGTTGGTGTTGTTCTATGTCGTTCGAGGCAATCAGAATATCGTCTAGATATGCGAAACAAAATGGAAGCCCTCGCAAAACAGTATCTAAAAACCTTTGAAAACTTTGCGCTGCGTTGCACAGTCCAAACGTCATGCGGCAAAACTGAAACAAACCGAAAGGTGTTATAACGGCTGTTTTTGAAATATCTTCTTCGTGGACAGGAACTTGATGATAAGCTCTTTCCAAATCCAGAATTGTAAAAATATTTTGCTGTACAATATATGCGCAACGTCTTGCACGTTCAGCCCAGGATACTTGTCAGGAATGGTAATAGCGTTTAATCGGCGATAATCGCCACAAGGTCTCCAAGATCCTGAATTTTTTGGGACCAGGTGCAAAGGACTTGCCCACGGGCTGTTAGATGGTCTACATTTACCCTTGGATACCATACATTCGAACTCTTTTTTGGCGATGGCATATTTCTCAGGAGAGAGGCGGCGTGCACGTTCTGCAACTATTGGACCTTTGGTCAGAATCCGGTGGGTTATTGAGTGTTCTTTCGAGGTTGAAAAATTTTACGATATAGCTATCGACGGAGTTTCGGATAAAATTTTTTTTAAGATATTATTTTCTACAGTTGTTATTGCTTGCGCTGGCTCTTTGCATGTGTTTGCAGAGGCAAATAACAATGTGTTTCTGTCTATGAGCTGTTTTTTTTCGAATATCTATCAAAAGATTAAAATTGGATAGGAAATCAGCTCATATTATTGCACGTGAAACATCTGCTACATGGAAATACCAACTAAACTTACGTCGTAATCCAAAGTCGATGTTCATTAGTTTTTCTCCGTAAGTTTTAATAGCGGTTCCATTTGCAGCATGCAAAATGAAATAACAGGGAGTCAGTTTCTCATTTGATGTACGTGGTAACACTGACACTCCCGCTCCCGAATCTATCAAGAATAAAACTCCGCTGCCTCGATCACGAATCATCAAACGGTGCTGCTCAATGCTGTCGCCAACCATAGCATCACTGAACGACGACGCATTAAGTTTAAATGCGAGTTGTACTTCACACGGTACTTCTTGCATTTACGTGCCGCGTCTCCGAATTTCTTGTGAAAGTAGCACAAGTCATCCGAACGGCTCTTTGATCGATTTCTTTCTCTAGATCGATTTCGTGATTTTGAGCTAGATCCAGGCAGGGCGTCTCTTAAATTCAATTTTGAAAGAATCGACTCGATTCTGTTCAATCTACTCTCTACTGAATTAGCTTCACATACCTCTTGTGATACAGCAGACACAAATGGCCAGTCATTGAATTCGGCCAATATTCGGTCGGCCATCTCTGCCAGCGCGCTTATATCCACATGATGCGACACACTTAAAATGACGCGAGCGCGTGATGGCAAGCGCTCCTAGAACACGTATTTCCCTATATAGCTGGGACGGTTTTTTATCGCCAAGTTCCATTTCCGTTAAATCTTTTGTCAAATTATGCTCCTTCGAGTCCGCATATCGCGCGATTGACGCTTGCTTAAGTGTTTCATACATATTACACTCCGGCGGGTATTCGGCTATGTCGGCGACCGTATCTAATATGGACGAATCCAAACTCATAATCACTGCACTGAATTTAGCTTCATTGGTATTCACTCGATTGTATCGAAACTGTAGTTCAATTTGTTTGAACCAAAGCGTGGGTCTTCGAGCCCAAAATGGCGGCAATTTCACATTCACTATAGCGTCTATGTTCGCGTGGCGTTCTTCAGTTTTCGTGTTCGCACCCGCGGTAAAAGTAGTCACAGTCGTGTTTAAATCCTCGTCACTTGCGCTAAGCGTGGCATCAAAACCGGTCACCATGTTGGTTTTTTCACATACACTAAAGGGAATGCACTATTATCGGTTACTTGTTACACAAATATATAACTCCACCATAACCGATCACGTCGGGGTCACCAATATAGTTTATGTCTATAAATCATAGAACAATGTATATCACGATTAATGTAACATTCATTCAAAACAAGATTTCATATAAAACTAGCGCATCAGAACCGCTAGAAAACTAATTGTCGAAGAAATTGTTTTTGAGTGACAAAAAAATGTGAAAAGACGTAATACACTTTTTTGTAGAATCATATCAACCATTCCTTACCCCAAGCAACAAAACTCAACTATAACACAAATGATGAAAATGTTCAGTGCTGGCAACACTTTCCGAACGAAGCAGCAATAAGTTTACCATAACAAGCTCATACTTAAATCAACTTATCCTTTGAATTTCGTTCTCATCGGAGGATTTCATCGAAAGTTTCAGCGGTTAAACTTTGTTTGAGGCTGCCATCCGCAAAATGTTCAAAACTCGGAAAATTTAAAATTTGGTTTCTTATTTTTATCGCAATTGCTTTGCATATGAGTACGTAATTTGAAGCATCTGTTGGTGCAATATTTACGAAAATGGTTAATGCTGGTTACCCTGTGTCAGCAGCAGAGGAATATATATACCAAATCTGCTTCACGTTAAGTTAAACCCAACCAGTAAATTTCGTTTCGATTGAATCACTGCACTGGAAGTTTTACGGGTGAAAAGAATTTTAGGGCTACCACCCTCAAAACTTTTCAAATTTTTAAAGCGTTAATATTTGTTGCAGGATCATTCCCATTTGCAAATCTAATGACATAATCGCTCAATAAAGTAATTGCACAAAATTACAAACCTGGTCATAGCTGAAAGCCCTTTAATGATTTTTGTACGAAATTCCTACGACATTTACTTCACATTAAGGTCCATTTACCACATGAACTTCGTTTTGATTTCAACACTGGACCGGAAGTAATAGGGAAAAAGCTTTATTTTGCTGAGCAAATTTGCAAGATTGAGGAGACAAAAATCACCATAGCTGGCAGCCCTATTCTAATTTTTCAACGAAATGTTACATAGGGCGTTTCCGAACAGACTCGTCTTGTCCAGAAAGTCAATGGAAACGCGCAACGTGATGAACAGCGTAAACCGGTTGTGGAGAAACAAAACAATACCAAAGGCGTCTCTGGAGTGCTGAAGAAACTTGAGGGAGAATACTTGCTGAGGCTGTCTACCAACCCTAGGCGTCCTATGTGTGACGTGGACAATGAGGATTGGAGTCACATCCTTTTCTCTTACCCTGCGTACGATAGGCTCCGAGCGGTCTACGGGCTTCTGGATGTAGATAGTGTGGAAAGTGTCCGTGAATGTCTTACCCATAGCGAACGTTTCGATTCGTTGAATCGTTTCGCATGGGCTGTTTTCGATATGCGTCGGAGGCGAACGACTGTAAGGGCTGTTTCCGTGCGCTAATTATGCGCAGGTGTTTCCTGAGCTGCGGGGTTTTTTCCCTCGCAGCAGCTTTCCGTGTTTTTCGTGTAGGGTTTTCAGGTGCTGGTTTTCGTGGTGGCGGTAAGTACTTGTTTTATGTAAGTTGTTTTAAATATTATTTATTTTCTCTAGGTGTTGGTGTATATTTATTTTTATTTTCAGGTATTCTTATTTCAGTTGTCCTTTGGACAGTTTTCAGCTGTTTTGATCTCGGTTGCTTCGGCTTCACGCCATAGTTGCGAGATCCATTTTGGTTCGCCTGCCGGCTTGCCTGGCTGTGCCACAGGGCAGTCATCGGTAGAATAGATACACATAAGCGTAGCAATAAGACTAGTTTCTAGGAACAGGTGATGGGTAGTCGTAAAACTTTGGTGCTGGGTAGCCATAAGATAACAAGATGTAGGGTAGAAATATGCTTTGTGTAAGGTGGAGATATGTGTCGTTCTCCTTGTCTTTCTTGTGTTGTGTTTCAGGTACGGATCTCATCCGGTTCAGCCTATGTGCTTATGGTCATACGATCACGATTGTGGAGATCCGTTTGCTTTGCCAGCTGGCTTCACTGGCTAAGCCGAGGCACCCTCCGTGTCCGCAGGTTGTCACGGAGGTGTCTCAAACCTACCGGGGTTGTAAAATATACGAAGCCGCGGGAGGTAAGGAGCCCCTGGACTCACGTCCAGCCTTACCGACGAGGTTGGCCCCCTAGTGGGAGCATCGCGGTGGTTGTGGTTGAAAGCCTAACCAAGGGGCTGCTGTATTCCATCTAGGCAGCAATGTCCTTGGCGCTTGGTTAGCCTCTGGAGCTTTATGCTTCAGAAGCGACGTGGAGCCGCATTTCAGGCCGCGTGCTGCACCCTACAGTGCAGAAGAGGATTGAAATTGAATGTTCCGAATGGAATTTGTTACCGACCTCCCCGGGACGGTAATACGACCCCCTTCTCCTTCTACTGGGGAAAGGGGCGACAGCCACGGGTGGCTCGCTCACACCGAGAGGGGTGGATTCGGGCGCCACTCGTTTCAAACCCGCGCTGTCTACAAGCCCGTCTCCGCGAAACGAGAATTCGGGCGGGCAACACTTTCTCTTCCCACGAAATATTAGCAATTTTTCCACGAATTCCACGAATAGATACACCGGCGTTTACACAAATTTACACTCTTTATTTCTGGAAATAAAATTCACTCCTACAAACTACCAACTGCGGCGCCGATCCCTAGCGATACACAGCTTGTCGCTAACAACCCTAATCTACCTATCGTCAAATATCTTTTCTTGCGGCCTCTAGCCCAACTACAATCTACCAACTAACCAAGAAAACTTAACGTACCATAGCTAATATCGCGACTCCTACCGGGGCTTCCCCCAATTAGTACGTCGTCCTCGAATTACAGTCGAGATGATGTTTATCTGCCGTCGTCTAATCCGTTGTCGCACACCACCTTGAAGACCGCCAGCTCGCCAATTTTCGAAGCGTAGATAATTATTCCGTCCTCAACCAAGATTCAAATTCGAGAAATCACCGCTCAGACCGCCAGCTCGCCAATTTTCGAAGCGTAGATAATTATTCCGTCCTCAACCAAGATTCGAATTCGAGAAATCACCGCTCAGACCGCCAGCTCGCCAATTGTCGATGCGCAGATAATTACTCCGTCCTCATTCAAGATTCAAATTCAAGAAATCAACGCCGCCGTTTCTTCGTTGCCTCGCGCCATTCGCAATCCGTGGTCAACGTGAAAGGAAAGAAGTCGTTAATAATTTCACCCAAAACTTCGTCGCTTTTGATTTTCCTCGACTTACGTCTTCGACTGCTGGTTACCAAAAGAGGCCCTCTCCTCACATCACAGCTTCCACCTAGCCTCGGTGGACTATAGATTTCCCGCTTTAGCGGAATTCGTGGGAACCGTTTTCCCTTATTTTATCATCTATTCTGCATTTGGGGGCAATGCACTGTTGCACTTGGGTGCATCGAACGTAAGCTTTCGAATAGAATTTCGCACTCGGCGGTCCGAACGCAGCCTTCCGATTCCTTCCATTCGGCTGGAAATATCGACGCTTCCAGCCGCCTGGCGGCGTCCCTGTCGCTGATCGTCGTCGTAGTTTGACGTTTCGTTTGTTTACATAAGTTCACATGGGACTCGATTCAACATCTCATAAAAGACCATCGACATTCAAACCAAAGTATAATTGGTCTGTCTAGCTTGTAATCAATTAATTGCAGATTGATTAAAGCATCCAGAACGACTCGCAAGTGCGGTTTAGTCGTCGCACGGTAATGCCAAATAATCGGTTGAGTTTGTTGGGTTTTCACGAATCGCGCGATAATATACATACACATGCAGGATACGTATCGACGACGAAGACAGTTCGATGGAGGGTACCTTTCGTCCGAGAGTCTAGGACCGAAAAGCAAATGCAATATGTCGCATTGTATCATTAAGGATATTCGTTGGTTGCGTGGTCATTGCTGCTCTGATCATTACAATCGTTTGTTGGTGGCCGGAAAGGTGAACACGACGAAAAAGGTTCACGTTAATCCCTCAGCGGATTCTGAAATGTCCCAAATCGGGCATCCTCCACCCTTCGACGTCAGATATGGAAGGTGATCCTCAGGTAAGGGTCGTTTGGGTAAATTGCTCCTCTCGTGGCTGGTACGCTTCCGAGTCACGATGATTGCGGTTATGTATTAGTGTTTTGGTTGTAATCTTCGGGGCTTGCTGGCGTGCGGCTGCATCGTCGAAAGGAGCGTTACCTAGGCTACCTATTGTTCTTCTATTTTCCTATTCTTCCTATTAATATTTACAATTTATTATATATTCCTAATAATATTTACAAATTCAAGGCACTAAGCCTCCTCGCTGGTGTATCCATTGACCTGACGCGTAATATCACCCCCTTCCCCAGAGAATTACGTAGGAATTCTCTTTAATTTTATCGCGACTACTTCCCGACTCCCGAACGCCCCGTCGCGCCAATCCACGTTAAAGTCCGGTTACGCGTTTTTTTTTTTTTTTTTTTTTTTCGTATGATAAATTTTGGGAATGTTAATAATAAAGTAACTCCGCCTTCTACCTGCGATCGGAATCCCCAATTTTGTTTAGTATAATCTATTTCAACATGTTATCACTCACACTCATGCCATTTCCTGTACTAACTCCCTGGTTAACATTTTAGCATCTCAACTATTGTCTCGTATGAATCGGCCGTGGAATGTCTAAGCGAAGGACCTAATCGTGAGTCAAGTTAGGGAGGAAAAAAAAAGAATAGAAGGAAGAAGGAACTCGGTCTATGGAGGGATCCACTTGCCACCAACACCGCTGCTTAGGTAATACTTTTGCTATTTTACTAACCCTACCTCTAAATACTATATATTTTTTTTCATTATACTAAAACTACCCACCACCAATCTCTTCGACTTATCGTACCCACCACCACCTACTTAATTACATTCTAATCTTCCTAATCTGAGTTCTGAGAATATTCCTCCATAATACTTCAGCCCACCACCGTATTATGATCTAATAATCTTCGTGACCTAGTGTTACTATGATTAATTTTATATTTCTATCTTCTTCTCAGCCATACTGTCTGATTTGCCTCCCCTATGTCTAAGAATCACACGTTCATCCTATATTTTAATCCGCCTAATCGATAAACTTTTTCAAATCTTTCACGTGCCAAACTCCCGCTTCCTTGCCCTCACCATCCACCAAGAGATAAGTCCACCCTGATACCCGAGATTTTATCCAAAACGGACCAAGATATTCCGGTGCGAGCTTTGCGGAGTAAAATCGGGTTGCGTCTGAAATGGAATAATTTTTCCGCCAAACCGAATCTCCTATTTCGAACACCACGTTCCGTTTTCTCTAATTGTACCCCTGCTCACTATGACGAGCCGCGCGTTTCATTCGTTCCACCACATCCCCTCGTAGCTTGGAGAGTTGGTCAGCCCTGACTTCCGGTCCTGGGATAATTTGGTCAACCTCTGGAGGCTCCTTCGCCTCGTGGAACGCCACCATCTCTCGTCCGAAATTAAAAAAATAGGGTGTGACTTTAGTCACCTCATGCTTGTAGGTCCGAAGTGCGCAGGCTATCTTTGCGAGATTCCGATCCCAATCGCGATGGTTCTCGGTCACGTAAGAACGCAACATCCGCTTTAGGTCCTGATTCCTCCTCTCAGCCGGGTTGGCTTGCGGATGGTATAATGCTGTGTGCTTGATTTCGGTTCCATAATTTTCCGCCAGCCGGCGCATCAAAGTTCCCCGAAACTGGACCCCATTATCGCACACTAGCCATTTAGGTGCCCCAAAAAGCAGGTACACCTGTTCCTCCAATACACGACAAACAGCCGCCGCTGTTGCCTGTCGCAAGGGAAATAAGAGCGTGAACTTACTCACATAATCCACCACGGTGAGGATTTGAGTATAGCCATTCTTCGATCGTGGGAAAGGTCCTACCAAGTCAACACAGTCCATTTCCCATGGGTGCTTAGGCGACCCACTCCGTGAAACCATGAACCCTGCCGGTGCCTTTCTCTCAACCTTATTGGCCTGGCAGATCCTACATTTCTTTACGTAAGCATTCACGTCCGCTGGCATCTTAGGCCAATAATAATTAGTCGCCACGCGACTTATCGTGCGGCTAACCCCCATATGGCCCGCCGTAGGGTCATAATGACATCGTTGGAGGATTTCCGCTCTACCTTCCTTGGACACGACCCTCTTCCACGACTCCTTTCCCTCCAGTGCAGGATAACGCCCGGGCACATGTTTCCACAGCTGGTCATCCTTCACCCGCCAATCCGCATAGCGCTCGGGGGTCTCTTCCACCTTCTTCTTCATGTTGTCGTACCAACGGTCTCCAGGGGTCTCTAATGTTGCGAGTTCTTCCCTGGGCAACATTCGCGAAAGAGCATCGGGTACGAGATGTTCCTTACCTCTTCGGTGTACAATTTCGAAGGGAAACTGTTGTAACCTGATTGCCCACCTGGCCAATAGTCCTGTCGGGTCTTTTAAATTGCTCAGCCAGACCAAGGAGTAATGATCCGTGATGACGGTGAATTTAGCTCCCTCTATATATGGTCGCAGCTTCTCTACCGCCCACAGCACTGCGAGGCATTCTTTCTCCGTGGCTGAGTACTTCTTTTCTGCTTTCGACAAGGATCGGCTCAAGTAACATACCACCTTTTCCCCGTCGGCGTGCCTTTGTGTGAGCACCGCTCCCAAGCCCAAGTCTGACGCATCTGTTTGAACGTAGAATGGTAGATCATAATCCGGACAGGTTAGTATTGGTGCCGTGGACAATTTCACCTTCGCCTGTGTAAACGCTGCTTCGCAGTCCTGGGTCCATGCAAACTTTTGGTTCTTTTTGAGTAGGTTTGTCAATGGTGCCGTCATCGTGGCAAAGTCAGGTATAAATCTCCTATACCACGAGACCATCCCTAGGAACTGCCTCACCCCCTTCACATTCCTAGGCTAAGGGATCTCCAATAAGGACTTCACCTTGTCCGGGTCTACATTCAAACCTTTCTCGTCAACGACATACCCGAGGTACTTAAGGCGACAGCGACAAAATTCACACTTGTCGCGAGAAACTCTCAAACCAGCTTGTCTGAGACGGCCAAAAACCACTCTCAAAATTTCCAGATGCTTGCTGAACTCTTGTGTGACCACTATTATGTCGTCCAAGTAGGTAAATACATAGGGTTCGAGATCTGGGCCAAGGACCTGGTCGATTAAGCGCTGCCAAGTCGCGGGTGCGTTTTGCAATCCGAAAGGCATACGCCGGAATTGAAATAAACCGCGATGCGGTACCGTGAATGCAGTGAACTTACGTGATTGTTCCGCCATAGGAACTTGCCAGTAGGCAGACTTCACATCCAGTGATGACAGGTATTTGGCGTCACGAAGTTTATCCAACGTCGCCGACACATATGGCAACGGGTACGCGTCATGCTCGGTAACCCGATTCAATTTCCTGTAGTCTACGCAAAAGCGGTACGTATCATCCTTTTTCTTCACCAGCAATATCGGCGACGCCCAGGGGCTCGATGATGGCTCAATTATCCCTTGTTCCAGCATCTCGTTTAGCTCTCGATCGATGTGCTTTTGTACCGCCGGTGACACAGGATAGTACCTTTGCTTAATCGGTACGGAGTTAGTCTTAATGACGTGTTCCACAAGGGTGGTGCATCCGATACCTTCCCCCATGCGATGAAACTCCTCTTCTAACAAACGGCTGAGTGCGGCTTCCTCCACCTCCGTCAAACGACTTCGCGACTTTAATTGCTCTCCTGCCTCCCCTTCCAATGCATCCAGAAAACTCCAACATTCCTCGCTCAGTGCTGGAACCACCCCGAATTGCCTAATGAAATCTACTCCTAGTATGAGAGCGTGCGGGAGCGACGGAACCACCAACACTTCCAACCATTCTGTTTTGTTTTCCAGTTTCACTGGAATAGTGACCATGCCCACGATGGCGCAACCCTGACTGTTAGCCAATCTGATGCTTTTCTGGTTGGAACTCAGTAGCTCTACTCCTAGCCCCTCGAGTATCTTCCACCCTTCTCCGCCTACTACCGTGTGAGTAGCGCCCGAGTCCAGAAGGCCCATAAACTTCCGCCCAAATACATCCACCTCTAAGTGTGGACGGTTGTCTCCGGTCCTCTTTGCTACCAGAAAATTCAATTGTGTGGTCGTCGCGGCTCCTACTATATTCTCCTTTGTGCCCAGGTGACCGCCTACTGGGCACAACTTCCGTTTCCCGGTTGCTGTCTTGGACGACTTGCTGGAGAGTTACTTGTCACGCCCGCATTCCTTCGTTCACCACTCCGACAATTTGGACATTCCGCCCTGACTGTCCCTACTCTGCCGCATCCAAAACACTTTCTAGGATCGTGACAATCCCGAGACGTATGGCCTGGTCGACGACAGTTCCAGCAGATAAGATTCTGACGTGCATCTGGTACTGCTGCTGCGGCTACATCAACCGTCTCCAGGTACGCGAGATCCGGTTCCAACAGCCTAGGCGTCCTTCTTGGAGGCGGAGGAGCAAAGGATTCCACAGAGGTCCTCGTTGCCTCGAGCGATCGTCCCAGCCTTACCAATTCTCCAATTGACTCTATCTTTATCAGAGCTAATTGTGTCTGATAGAACGGCGCGATGTTCTTTCTTACAATTTTCATCTTCTCCCCCTCATCCAGTGGCTTGCTGAGACGACGAAATAGTCCTTCCATCACGGCCACGTACACGCCTATAGTCTCCCCGTTTCCTTGAGTCCTACGTCTTATCTCCTCTAATAGGCGGTCATCATAGTCCGCGGGGAGGAATTCCTCTCGCAGTTCCTTCACCAATTCCTCCCAACTCCGGCAGATCGCTCGATTCGCACGGAACCAAATCAAGGCCTTACCTTCAAAAAGGTCCACCGCAGACTTAAAGAGTTGAGCCTTCGATAAACCTTTAGCCTCCCGAAGCTCCTCCACCCGTTCCAGAAACGCACTTACCGAGTTCGGAGATTCTCCATTGAATCGTACCCCCCATTTGTGCAGCTCTACTGGCTTCGACTGAAAAGTCGGCGTACTCGGAACTGGTGAGCTCGGAGTATTCAGAGACCAATCCTCGTCCGTCTCCTCTGTCAATTCCCCACCAGCCTTGTATAATAAATCCCCCATTGCTATTAGAAGCTCGCCCTTGGTCTTCCTCAGGAAGTCTAGCTCCTCCGCAGTTACTCCCCGCATGTACCCAAGTCTTCGTAACGCATAGCATATTTTGCCTTTCACCTTGAGAAATTCCCCGGAGTTAAAGTCCCCAACAAAAGAGTCTATCAGCACTCCAATCTCTGCTAGTTTTGCACCCAGTGCCTCTTTATCCTCAGCAAATGTGAAGGGATACGTATGCAATGCGAAAGAATCCCCCAGAGCAGCCTCGCTTCTCAACGCCCCCCTCAACTGCTTTCTCATCGACTCAACGGTGTCTGCCGCCAGACCTCGAATGACGAGTTCATAGGTCAGCTCGTCCTTACTGAGCCGGTCCACCGAAATTTTCCTCACGGCCCCAACACCAGACATTTTGACCCCACAAATTATTCTGCTCCCTCCCCAGAAAATACCCTCTCTTCACTACTTTATCGACCTTTATATATAACCAATTATATATAAAGCTAACAATGTATATATGTATATATATATCTATGTAATTATATATACCTATACCTGTATTCCTATAACAATCTAATAACTTTCCACTACTATTACCATGAAGCGCTTCCGATTTTCTCTCGCGTCCGCCTAGTCAATGAGAAACTATTTATTCACCGCTTTTAAAATTCCCACAACTAACACACACTTCAAACACTTCCACTCACACTTCCTACTATTTTTCTATTTCCTCTCGCAGGTACAACCCGGATAACTTTCAACCATCCGAATTTATATATATAGTTTCCACAACTTATATGTAAATCCAATAAAATGTATATGTAAATCAAATATTTACATCAATATATGTACCTATATATATAAAGATATGCTATATATATATAAAAATACGTTATATATGTATATATAAATTATATGCAAATCATATATTTAAATTTTTTTTTTAAATACGCCGCTTCTAAATAATCTTGCGTTCGACGAACCGTAGATATGCTAAATGCAATATATATAAGATATGCTATATATATATATATATATATAAATACGTTATATATATATAAATTATATGCAAATAAAATATTTAAAGTATGTTTAAAAACGCCGCTTCTAAATAATCTTGAGTTCGACAAACCGTATTATCACTTTTTCTACATCCGCAAATTTACTAATTCGATTTCGAAAGTATGTTTAAATACGTTGCTTCAAAATAATATTACCTTCGACATTAACACGTTTTCGACCCGCAATTTTATTGAACTTTAATAATTCCACTAATTCGGTTTCGAATTTACGTTAATTTTTCCATTTTTTTCTCTACCCTTAGCACGTTGGGCGCCAATTTGTTACCGACCTCCCCGGGACGGTAATACGACCCCCTTCTCCTTCTACTGGCGAAAGGGGCGACAGCCACGGGTGGCTCGCTCACACCGAGAGGGGTGGATTCGGGCGCCACTCGTTTCAAACCCGCGCTGTCTACAAGCCCGTCTCCGCGAAACGAGAATTCGGGCGGGCAACACTTTCTCTTCCCACGAAATATTAGCAATTTTTCCACGAATTCCACGAATAGATACACCGGCGTTTACACAAATTTACACTCTTTATTTCTGGAAATAAAATTCACTCCTACAAACTACCAACTGCGGCGCCGATCCCTAGCGATACACAGCTTGTCGCTAACAACCCTAATCTACCTATCGTCAAATATCTTTTCTTGCGGCCTCTAGCCCAACTACAATCTACCAACTAACCAAGAAAACTTAACGTACCTTAGCTAATATCGCGACTCCTCCCGGGGCTTCCCCCAATTAGTACGTCGTCCTCGAATTACAGTCGAGATGATGTTTATCTGCCGTCGTCTAATCCGTTGTCGCACACCACCTTGAAGACCGCCAGCTCGCCAATTTTCGAAGCGTAGATAATTATTCCGTCCTCAACCAAGATTCAAATTCGAGAAATCACCGCTCAGACCGCCCCAATTTTCGAAGCGTAGATAATTATTCCGTCCTCAACCAAGATTCGAATTCGAGAAATCACCGCTCAGACCGCCAGCTCGCCAATTGTCGATGCGCAGATAATTACTCCGTCCTCATTCAAGATTCAAATTCAAGAAATCAACGCCGCCGTTTCTTCGTTGCCTCGCGCCATTCGCAATCCGTGGTCAACGTGAAAGGAAAGAAGTCGTTAATAATTTCACCCAAAACTTCGTCGCTTTTGATTTTCCTCGACTTACGTCTTCGACTGCTGGTTACCAAAAGAGGCCCTCTCCTCACATCACAGCTTCCACCTAGCCTCGGTGGACTATAGATTTCCCGCTTTAGCGGAATTCGTGGGAACCGTTTTCCCTTATTTTATCATCTATTCTGCATTTGGGGGCAATGCACTGTTGCACTTGGGTGCATCGAACGTAAGCTTTCGAATAGAATTTCGCACTCGGCGGTCCGAACGCAGCCTTCCGATTCCTTCCATTCGGCTGGAAATATCGACGCTTCCAGCCGCCTGGCGGCGTCCCTGTCGCTGATCGTCGTCGTAGTTTGACGTTTCGTTTGTTTACATAAGTTCACATGGGACTCGATTCAACATCTCATAAAAGACCATCGACATTCAAACCAAAGTATAATTGGTCTGTCTAGCTTGTAATCAATTAATTGCAGATTGATTAAAGCATCCAGAACGACTCGCAAGTGCGGTTTAGTCGTCGCACGGTAATGCCAAATAATCGGTTGAGTTTGTTGGGTTTTCACGAATCGCGCGATAATATACATACACATGCAGGATACGTATCGACGACGAAGACAGTTCGATGGAGGGTACCTTTCGTCCGAGAGTCTAGGACCGAAAAGCAAATGCAATATGTCGCATTGTATCATTAAGGATATTCGTTGGTTGCGTGGTCATTGCTGCTCTGATCATTACAATCGTTTGTTGGTGGCCGGAAAGGTGAACACGACGAAAAAGGTTCACGTTAATCCCTCAGCGGATTCCGAAATGTCCCAAATTGGGCATCCTCCACCCTTCGACGTCAGATATGGAAGGTGATCCTCAGGTAAGGGTCGTTTGGGTAAATTGCTCCTCTCGTGGCTGGTACGCTTCCGAGTCACGATGATTGCGGTTATGTATTAGTGTTTTGGTTGTAATCTTCGGGGCTTGCTGGCGTGCGGCTGCATCGTCGAAAGGAGCGTTACCTAGGCTACCTATTGTTCTTCTATTTTCCTATTCTTCCTATTAATATTTACAATTTATTATATTCCTAATAATATTTACAAATTCAAGGCACTAAGCCTCCTCGCTGGTGTATCCATTGACCTGACGCGTAATAACTTTTTACTAATGTTCGAAGAAGAACATTAGTATTAAAAACACTTTGGCAAAAAATTCATATTTCTATATATATATATATATATATATATATATATATATATATATATATATATATATATATATATATATATATATATATATATATATATATATATATATATATATATATATATATATATATATATATATATATATATATATATATATATATATATATATATATATATATATATATATATATATATATATATATGTATATATATATATATATATATACATATATATATATATATATATATATATATATATATATATATATATATATATATATATATATATATATATATATATATATATACATGCATATATATATATCATCAAAAAATTTCAGTGAAAAAATCTCAGGAACGCGCCATCCGATTGAACTGAAATTTTCAGGACACATTGATGTATACGCAGAATAGTGCCAGGTCTCACAAAAAGTTAATAATCTTTAACCCTTTGGCACCGGTGGCCATTTTAGTGATATTTTTAATATACCTATTATTCCGTACGCAAATCATTTTTCCAAAAATAAAGTTGACGAAATAAATTTCGAACGTGTTTTACATGTGAATCGGATAAAGTTTTGGAATTTTTTAACCCCATGTGTGCGCTGGGTGCATAAAAAGAGAACGGGAAAACTTGATAATTTTTAAATTGCGATAGCTTTTGACAGAGCTAGTCAATCATTACGAAATTTTCAGAACATATTGGTATTATTTAGTTGTAGATTTGTGCTGGCAACCCTGTAGCTAGGGCAGGCACTGAAAGTGAAAACCTCCAAATCATCGTCTCTGAAAAAATGCCGCTTCTTCAAAAAAATCCACTCATATGTAAATCTTGTGCTTTGTTTACATAAACAAAAAAAAAATATAATATGGTATAATGGGCATGCCTGGTAACCCTTGCCCAATTTACCTATATTTTTAGCATCAAAAACTTCTGTTCACGGAAACTCACGATCTGATAAGCAGAATTAATTGAAATTTGCAGAATGTATTGGTCTCAAATAGGACCAGGTCTGATAGAAGTGATTTTGAAATGCGGGTGATTCTGTGCCAGTGGTGCCATCTTGAAAAATCACTAAAAAAGATAACTGCTTTTAGCCCTGTAAATTCTGATTGAATCGTTCGATTTTGACGAAATTCACTCAGTAGGTGGACCTTACTTTAAACCACGTTTGGTAGAAGTTTGGTTGAAAAATTCGGTTGGAGCTGCCAGCTATGATAATTTTGGTGTCTTAAATTTGAAAAATAAAAATATGGAAGTGAAAACATTCAAACCATCGAATATCCTAAAAAATGTCAGTTTCTTACAATAAAACCAATCTGTATACAAATCTTATGCTCTATCTACACGTTCAAAGTAAAACTTTGGAAATTTCATGTCGGACAAGAACGGTAACCCTTTCCCAGTTTACCTATATTTTTAGCATCAAAAACTTATGTTCACGGGAACTCACGAATTAATAATCAGATACAACTGAAATGTACAGAATGCATTGGACTTAAGTAGGACCAGGTCTGATAGAAGCGATTTTGAATTGTAGGCAACTCTGTGCCAGTGGTGCCATCTTGAAAAATTACAAAGAAAAAAAACTGCTTTTTGCCCTATGAAATGTGAATAAGTTACCACATTTTCATGAAATTGACACAGTAGCTGAATCTTACTCTAAACTCTGTTCGATAGAAATTTGGTTGAAAAATTCGATTGGTGCTGCCAGCTATGGTAATTTTTGTCTTTGGTTTTGAGAATTCGATCGGAAAAATAAAACTTTTTGCCCTATAACTTCCAGTGCAGTCATGAAATCAATACGAGCTTCATAATTTCACAAATTAATGGAACCTATTATAAGCATTATTCAGGCCAAATCTGGTTGAAAAGCCACGATAGGGTTGCCAGCTATCGTTGGTTTTGTGTTTAATTGCACTATCTTTATTAAGCGGTTTTATCGTAGAGTTTTCAAATGGAAATGATATTGTAGTGACAATAAATAGCAAATATTAAGCTTTTGATTATTTCAAAAAGCTCGCTGCAGGTAACCCTAAATTTCTTTATACTCCTATAACTTCGAATGTAGTATAACAACGTGAAGCAGATGTGATATATTCTTGGCTTTGATACTGGCGAAAGGTTGCCAGCACGAGTCGGTTGTGCTACTTTTGTGTCAATAAATGCTTACAGTTAGTATTCATACCGGAAACATTTACAATGAAAATAAATAACCGATGTTTGAATTCCCAAAGCTCTGCAAATTTTTCGGATCGCAGCCCCAAACACCAGCTTCAGTTACAGTGCTGCAGGCGTTGAGCATTTTCTTCATTGATGTTATATGCAGGCCCGGCGGACGCCTTGGGCGGTGTGGGTAGTACTACCCATCTGGGAAATCAAACGGTGGGTAATTACCCACCCTAAAATTTCGATCCTATATGCCACAAATAAAAAAATTGGTTATTTATTTCTCTATTTGTGGTGAAGAAGAATAAATAAAATGTGAAACAAAAACAGAATTTACGAATGTCTTCAACGGCAAAACTACCACATTCCGTTAAAACATCCGATTTCTGATGGTTTCCAAGGTACTCTAGAAATCGTAAGTGTTGCCCATGAAATGGCATTTAAAGGCGCAAATTGTAACCAGTATTACAGTCAAACGCACTTTCAATTAATTTTACTCATTGCAATGACTTATGATCGAATGGATGGTCTGAAGCTGATAGCCCCAAGCTAAATGCGGCTTCTTGTAATCTACAGATCCACATGATTAATTTTAATAAAACTAAATAACATACCACTTCATCACAGACCCATCATACAAATCCGATTTGATGCAGACGAGCACCTTTTGGGTGACACGTACCCTTTCTCAGCACCCTTTCAGTGTCACCATAGAGAAAACCAATTTAAGGAGGTACGAAATACAAAAAGAGATACGAAATACATAAAAAGGTGGGGTGCTTGGTTTTATGAACTGGGGCTATCATATTTTGACCTAGAGCCAAATGTAAAAAACGGCGATGATGAAAAAACATAAAAGTTGATGAAAACTGGGCAGCATTGGGTAAATGGATTGATTCGTTTCTTTGTATACTTATTCTATGGCTAAAACTACCCAGGATATCTATCCTGTTGCGCAGGGTATTTTTTAAGCGACATGTATTATGCTTAGTGTATTTGAATAGACAGAAATTACTCTCTTTAGCGTGAGGAGCCGGCTTTTGGTTTGTGTGACTGGTCTTGAGGCCCTTCCGCTCAAAATCATATCTACGCAGCAACAAGAAGAAAATAGCGAAAGAATTAGGACAAAGAGTAGCAAAACGTAAGGTGAAGGCTTTTTCCGGATTTCCGCAGCGATATTCCGTGAACAAACACACTACCGTGCACAGCATGCCTATGATCTCGAAGTTTCTAGCCCCATTGCCCTCGCTACTGAATCGGAAACCGTACTGCGCACATGCGAAGGGACAAAGAAAGAGAGTTAAGCAAGAAGAATGGTATAAATTCACCGCTCACACTTTGATTCTTCACGCAAATTTTTCAATGTGCACATTTCCATTTCATATTTCAAAGTCAAACTCTATCACGTGATTTAAGGTGCCAGTAGTAACGTTAAAAACAAAATGGACAGGTTCATCATAAAGTTGAAAAGTATTGATGAAGGACTCAAGGACAATACTTCCGAAGTCGCGAAACAGCTAAGCGATTCTTTTGTTCCTTCGACATCATCAAGCAGCCCCAGTGACGAAATTGTCGGTATGAGCTTAAAACTAGTACAGTTAGCGGTAAGTTCATTCTTTAAGATTTGGCTCATTCAGCTTTTACTTTCCTCTATATAAACTATTTTGCATTATTTACTCTCTTTTGTGATTCACTAATGAAGTGGATATTTTCCATCGAAAAGTCACGGGTAGCTAGTATAAACATATGTGCTTATGGCTTTTTAGATTCCAATGTATCCACATCGCTTAAACCCATAGCATATCAGAGATGGAAAACCTAGTTTCCGTTCCTCGATTTGAAAAACTAATACTTTTTTTACTTCCTGTTATTTCCAATCAAAGGAAACATGGGTGGACAGAGGCTTCAGCTATTGGAAACACGGGGTGGAATGGATCAAAGCACATTCGAAGAGTTCTTAGCATCTCGAAAGCGTGGGGGCTTTAAAAAATCATCACTCATCTGTGAACGTTGTCGAGCTTCTTTCATCTGAGGCGTTAAAACAAATGCTGGATCACCGGACTGCCTTGGAAAAAATATTTAACACACTAAAAACTTTGGGGAAGCAAGGTTTAGCATTACGTGGAGCAAATAATGATGAAGATTCTAATTTTATGGCGTTTTTACGAGCATGCGCTGAATCTGCGCCTGAGCTTGGGTCCTGGATTAAACGAAGTGGTAGTAAATGGCTCCACCACGAGATTCAGAACGAAAGTATAGAGCTTATGGCTACAGAAATTTTGTTAAAGAACATGAAAAATATTAAGGAAGTAGAATTTGTCGCAATAATGTTGGATGCTCGGAGCTGCCGATATATCGAGGACGGAACAATTTTCTATTTATATTAGAGTTGAATCTGAAGAACTCATAGCTACTGAGTACTTCATTGGATTTTATACAACATCCGACGAGAAAGCTGAAACACTATTAAACCTCGTGAAAGATGTTTTCTCACGCTTCGATTTGCCTATTTCTAAACTAAGGGGCCAATGCTGCGATGGTGCGGCAAACATTTCTGGGTCAGTTTCAGGACTTCAAGCAAGAATAAAAGCCAAAGAACCTCGTGCCCTTTTTGTGCATTGTAATGCACAAAATCTTAGCCTCGTAGTTCAAGATGTAATGAATTGGGTAGCAACGGCTAGAAAATTTATCGGCCTAGTTAAAGATTTTATAAATGTTGTGGGAGATTCTCCTAAACGCCTCGCTCAATTTGATGACTTACAGACAACCGAAGAAACCGAGCAGCATACTCGAGCAGCATACTGTCCGACAAGGCTAAGATTTTAATTTTTATATTGATGACTTTTGCGTTGTCTGGTGAGCACTCCGAGAAGGTCGGTGTGCTCACTGGGCTACGCTATAATCAAGCATTTAATCCATTTTTTTTAAAGTATGATATTTTTTCCAGATGGGTTGTTCGAATAAAATCCTTCAAAACAATATTAAGTAATTATTTGTCTTTAATCGAGTTCTTCTACATACAAACTACAAGCCATCATGTTGACTGTTCAATAGCAGCCAAAGCTTCCGGGTTTCTAGAAAATATGGAGTCATTTGAATTCATTTTTTTGCTTATTATGACGATTGAAATTTTCGAGCGAATAGAAATATTGAACACTGATCTTTAAAAAACAGAAAACTGTATTGTCGATTCTTATCGAAAAGTAGAGGCCGTAGCTTATAGTTTAGCCAGCGATCGTGATACGAAATTTGAATTAATATGCGAAAAGAGTAACACGATGGCGGTGGAACTTGGTATTAACAAGCCAAAATTACCGAGAAAACGTAAAATTCCTCATGTACCGCAGAACTTATTTTGAAGTATTTGACCAAGTCAATGCTTCTTTGAAAAATCGGTTTGAAGCAAACTCCGCTCATTTTTTCAAATCATTGAAAAATGTTGTTTTCGGCAAACCCGTGGATACTCAACAGATTATTGAATGCTATCGTGGAGATTTTGACCAAAGTAGATTAGTTAATGATCGTGGAATGATATTGGAAATTATGAATCGAAGTGAAGCAAAAGCCGATAATTTAAAAGACGTCTTTGGGTTTCTTCGCAAAAATCAATGGAGCGCAGGGCTAGTGCCTGAATATGTACGGTTTGTTCGTTTGCTAATGACGATTCCTGGTTTATCAAGCTCAAATGAAAGGAACTTTTAAATCATGCGCAGAGTAAAAAGTTACTTACGGTCCAAAATGCTCCAGCATTGTTTAAGGGGTAACACCTATGTAGAAATTTCAAAAAAATCTATTTGTTTGTTTTGGCTAAAATGGCAGGGAAACATGTCAAGAATAACGTCTTAAGTTATTTTCAAAAATAATTTTTTTTTTTCCGAGTTATGAGCATAAACGTTGGACGCCCCACCGTGCGGTCGGGGCCTATGCGGCGCACGTACGGCACGCTCTGCTCCAAAGTCCTTATACCTACCACAGGTATCCGCTAGCGACTTTTCTCATTAGTAAATTACCATTCAGTATGACAGGTATTAGACCAACATTTGCCAGAAAAAAGGCAATAAATCCACAAAGCGAAAACGAGAAACGTGAAAAAGCCGCCCTTTGTTTTCAAACTTTAAATGCGTTTTTCTCGAAACCACATTTTTTGATACGGCCCGCACGATTATTCAGCCAATTTTTATCCGATCAATTTGAAATTTTGGTGCAAGCTTCAAAACATCATTTTTTAGGGAAGTACGTACGATTTTGTTGATAAATTGAAAATTGTCATTTTTACGGCTGATTTTAAACGATTTTTTGTACAACATTTTTTTTTCGCAAAACCGTACGCCAATCTTTCAAAATTCAATATTTTTTGGAAAACCCGTACGTACTTCCCTTGCTTTTAGTTCAAACTTTAAGAAAAATTTTGATTTTTGTGTTTCAGACCATTTGCGACGACGAAAAGTTGCGGGCCGTTGAGACATCTTTGAAAAATCGTCTGATGCTCGTAGCCTGGTATTTTGTATTTTAGCACGTTGTAAAAATTAATTTGTATGCTTTAAAACATGTATAATAAAGCCATGTAATTATTTTTTCAACCAAATATAAAGTTTCCTTGGAAAAAAATGCAAAAAATCACCCTCGAAAACAGCGTTCCACATAGATGCTACCCCTTAAATCATCTCGTTATTCTATATGTGAATTCCGACTTAGCTGATGAGCTTGATCTAGAGTCTTTGACGGATAGGTTCATAAGTCCAAATTCAAAACGTTTAACAACGTTCGCTTTGCGCGGCGTACACCGCAGTAAATAATACACCTTTACCTGTTATTTATGTACATTATGTTAATAAATGAATGAATGTGCAAGTGTTAAATGATTTTTCAATATACTCAATAAACTCAGGAATCAATAATCAGATAGAATTGAAATTTACAGAATGCATTGGACTTAAGTAGGACCAGGTCTGATAGAAGCGATTTTGAATTGTAGGCAACTCTGTTCCAGTGGTGCCATCTTGAAAAATTACACAGAAAAAAAACTGCTTTTTGCCCTATGAAATGTGAATAAGTTACCAGATTTTCATGAAATTGACACAGTAGCTGAACCTTACTCTAAACTCTGTTTGATAGAAATTTCGTTGACAAATTCGATTGGTGCTGCCAGCTATGGGAATTTTTGTCTTTGGTTTTGAGAATTCGATCGGAAAAATAAAACTTTTTGCCCTATAACTTCCAGTGCAGTCATGAAATCAATACGAGTTGCATAATTTCACAAATTAATGGAACCTATTATAAGCATTATTCAGGCCAAATTTGGTTGAAAAGCCACGATAGGGTTGCCAGCTATCGTTGGTTTTGTGTTTAATTGCACTATCTTTATTAAGCGATTTTATCGTAGAGTTTTCAAATGGAAATGATATTGTAGTGACAATAAATAGCAAATATTAAGCTTTTGATTATTTGAAAAAGCTCGCTGCAGGTAACCCTAAATTTCTTTATACTCCTATAACTTCGAATGTAGTATAACAACGTGAAGCAGATGTGATATATTCTTGGCTTTGATACTGGCGACAGGTTGCCAGCACGAGTCGGTTGTGCTACTTTTGTATCAATAAATGCTTACAGTTAGTATTGATACCGGAAACATTTACAATGAAAATAAATAACCAATGTTTCAACACCAACTTCAGTTACAGTGCTGCAGGCACTGAGCATTTTCTTCATTGATGTTATATGAGATGCTACTTTCAAAATTTTGTGAAATAAGCAACTGATAACGAATATAATTAGCCCGTGTTTTGCTCTCATAAACGTTGAAATTCATGCCAGTGGTAATATCTGAAACCTTCTACCATAGGAGTTAAAATGCATTCTTGAGACCAACGTAAAACATGGCATTTGAAACAGTTTGGCCGTAATAAGCAGCTCATGTGGTGGAATATGCACTCAAAACCTGCACGATTCTTTTACTGTCCTTCGAACATTAGTGTTTCTAGCGGTTCTGATGCGATAGACTTTTTACTAATGTTCGAAGAACAATAGTATTAAACTCGTTTCGCCGAAAATTCATATTTCTTTATATATATATATATATACAGTGGCGGCTCGTCACAGTGGGCCAAGTGGGCCGGGCCCACCCTCTAAAACTCATAAATAATAATTTTAAATAAAAGTTTGAGTCATCATTTATATATTAATTTATATACGTTTAACATAATAAATCCTTCTATAATTTTAATCCAGACACAGCACATTTTTATATCATTCATTCATACCATGCAATGACGTAAAATCACATAGTGCCATACATGCATTGAATGTCCATCGCGCAATGTATCAACATATTTTCATACATATAAAACAATTACTACAATAAGCTACAAGCATAAACGATACGATACAATATACACCTGCATCTTGTACACATAAATGTATATTCCTCTTCTCAGTCCCATACACGCCACGACGGGCAGACGCAAAACTAGCCCATTCATAATTCTTCTACATCATCTACACTATGCTACAAACATAAGTATAAGCGAAGGTATAAGTTCGCGTTTGTGTATTTATCGATTTCTGTTTATCAATGTGGCTCGGTGGGCCCAAGCATCACTGGCCCACTATGCGTTGTTACCAGTCCAAGCTGCGATCTATGAGCATTGACGCTTTCAATCGCAACAAAATTGATTTTGTATATTGGGCTGGCTCTTCATCTACGAAAAATTGACGTGTGCAATCGCGTCAAAATCTATGTTGCATATTGGGCCAGCCCATCATGCGTTTACATGCGTAGCTTGAATCAAAGAACTACAAGATCATGACGCGCGCAAGTCTCTCTCAGCTCTATGCTTGTGCATGCGTCACCAGGAGAGTTCGGTTTATGAATGAATGAATGAAAAACTGTTTGTGGTATTTTTTCAGCATTTTTTGTCAAATTATAAACTATAAATGAGCTTCGTTAGATCATAGTAGATTCCATTAATGGGAGTATTTTTCTGAAAAATATTATGAAAAAAATTTAATGCGACGTGTGTTAATATTGTACTGAAAATCAAAAGAAGAATAATGTGGCGGAAGACAAATCTATGTACACCTGTATGTATCCAAAAGATGCAAATTTTTCTGATGTGAAAATGATGTGATGCGAATAGGTATGGGAATTTACCTATTGCATGATTGTTTTTGAAATATATCCCAAAAGAAAATTAATTTCAGGATTTGAAGCATGAAATGCTTATTTGTCTTCTCAGGATAAATTTGAAACAAAGGTTAGGTTAGATCCTGGGTGTAAAATACAAAGTGTAAAAATTCCAAGAAGAAAAATGCACCTCTCATCTTTCATATAAAATGAAAAAAAGACAACTCTTTTATAAAATGGAAATAAATCAGCTAGCATAAATTTAGTCCATAAACTGTGCTAACAGATTTTCCAAATTCTTCAATAACAGCTCTTGCAGATGGCGTTAGAAAGACTAAATACAATCAGGGTTTCTTATTACGGTTTCAAAAATTATGTGGAGGTCTGAAAGTCTTTGTTTTTTTCATTCAATGAGATGGAAAATGACTCCATCAGAAAATTATGTGATTCGGTGCTTGCTTGGGAATTGGGGCTTACTTTTGGCTTGGGGCTTGCTTGTATCATGCATGCGTAGGAAAGAAAATAGTAAAATGAAGACGGCACAGAGAACGTTAATATAAGCAAAGCGCTAAACACTTACACGATTTAAACTTTTTCTGGATGAGTCTTCCGTTTTCAGTGGTACTTTCAAAACTATTCAAAACGATGGCATCATTAGTAATCAACTTTATATTTGTACTACATTAAAAAGCTTTATACTTGCTGAGATTCATAACCCTCCCTGTTATTCCTGGCAAATCGATGAGTCCACTGACACCAAGTGTTTGTCTCAACTATCAGTGATTTTTCGATACGTTTCAGAACAAGGCATTACAGTAGAGAGATTCATGGTTTTTTTTTTATGTAAGTCAAGGCAAAAAAGCTGGAGATCTCTATAATTTACTAACTAAACATTTAAGCATTTCGATATTGCCAGCATATTAGTGGGACAAACCTATGATGGTGCTTTTGTGATATCGGGGACTTGCAAAATAAAAGAATGCCGCATCTTTTTCGTGAATTTGACTGGGTTATTAGCATTTTTTTCCAACTCGATGAAGCGAACTAGTGTAGTTGATAAAGTTAATCGTAGGTGGCTACCTGATTGCAGCAATACACGATGGAACTATAAGTCTCGAATAATTTAAGTTCTTTCAAATAGTACAAATGAGTTGCTGGAAGTCTTCGAAATATTTTTAAATGATGAAGCCTTTGCCCAAGATAGAGAAACGATTAAAGAGTCTGTGGGCTTCAGGCATATTTTGTCGGTCTTCTCGTTTCTATTTTTGCTAAAATCTATCAACCTTATGTGTCAACAAACAGGTGTTCTATTTGAAATATTAATTATTGTAAAGTTAAGTGCAGATATTAATTATTGTAAAGAGCGAGTCAGTAACTTACTACTAACATTCAAATCATATAGAGCAGACGATACATATTTTGAAAAAAAATTTTACGATGTTTGCAGTAATTTCGGGCAACCTGTTAAAAGATGTAAAATAGATTACGGTAGCATTTCAGATGCGAAAACTTATTTTAAAAGACTTCATGCGTTAAATTTAGACTAATCTAACTAAACCTTTCGGATATGAAAAAAATAGATTTAATCAGTTTCATTAATAGTAGTAATCTCAAATCATTTGCGAAGGCTTTTCTTAAAAATCTACAAGACTCTCTTATCGACAGCTACCCCTAAATGTTTGAAAAAATTAAGCAACGAAACGAACTTTGTGTGTAGTAATCTGATCATAACAAATTTGGAACTACGCAGAGTTTATCGGACCTTTTAATTTTTATATCTGATAATAAGTTACAAACGGAAGTATTGGATATTTATAAATTGTTAAGTCAAGTTGCTTCACTGGCATCTTCTTCCACTTCAGTTGAACGAAGTTTTTCAGCTCTTAAGAGAGTAAAAACCTTTTTACGGAATTCAATTTGTCAGACAAAGCTTTCCGATTTAAGTACAATGGAAATTGAAATTGATTGAGTTAAAATGTTGCGAGAAGGTTACAATTTCAAATTTCACAACCAAATAATTGATCTCTTTGCTTCATCAAAGAGTAGTCATAACCAAATAATTTACAAGCATATGTAGTAAATTATATAGTGCATCACGCTTTAATCTTTATTTTTAAATACGTTTGAAAAATGTTAAATTTGATGTAGAATATTTTGCATGTATATATGTATATTAATCCACTTGAAACAAGTGTTTTAGTTTCATATATTTTATACTGAGGAGCATTGAAATTGAATATTTCTCGGAAGTCTATCTACTGCGTAAACGTAGTAGATAATTAACTGGGCCAAAAAGAATGGTTGTATCGATTGAAAGAAGTGCATATAGGTGTTATATAAATAGCGATCAAAACACTAAATTTTATTTATTTGAAAAAACTGACCAGCATACAACGAAATCAACGAAAATTTGTTCGGATAACAATTAAAAACTGGGCCCACCCAATCTCAACAAGCACGAGCCGCCACTGTATATATATATATATATATATATATATATATATATATATATATATATATATATATATATATATATATATATATATATATATATATATATATATATATATATATATATATATATATCAGCAACATGATTAAGGGAGATAATCTCTGGAGTGGCCGATCCGATTGAGCTGAAATTTTCGGAGAACGTAGATGTATGTAGTAGGTAGGTCCATGACTTTCTCAAATTCAGATATCCTAAATCTTTTCGCGGCGGCGAGCGTTTTAGTGAATTTTGAGGAACCTCTATATTTCTAAGTAGTGTAAGTTTTTGGTAAAGAAAAGTATTGGGAATGAAAAATAATTATGTTTTAAGCTTGCCTATGATAAACAATTGGAAATTTTGAGCCGTGTGTGGGTGCAGGGTGCCTAAAAGTAGGCAAGGAATTTTTTTCAAATTTTGATTTGTCATTACTTGTAAGAAAAACAATGGATCATCGTGAAAATTACAGAGCGTATTGATGTTGACTAGAACTTGGCACATATAGATTTTTAGGATAAAGCGGGTAACCCTGTAGCTGTGGCAGGCTGCTGAATAAAAATCCTTCAAATCATTGACCTTGCTGAAAAATATTTGATTTTTGAAAAAAATATCAAATCTTTGATAAATTTTATCCTTTGTCCTTCATCTCAAGATAAAATTTTCAAAATTCCGATGTGCATAAAAACGGCAACCCATCACCAAATTACCTCTATTTTCAGCTCTCGAAAGTTCTGTTCACGAGAACTGACGACCGGATAATCCGATCATAATGAAATTTACAGGACATGTTGGTATTAGCTAGGACCAGATCTGATAGAAGTGATTTTGAAATGCGGGCAACCCTGTGGCAGTGGTACCATCTTGAAAAATAACTGAGAAAAAAGACATCTTTTTGGCCTATAACTTCCGATTCAGCCCTCTATGTAACATTTGGTGAAAATTTGGTTGAAAAACTAGTATAGGGCTGGCAGCTGTGGTGATTTTTGTCTCATAAATCTTGCAAATTTGATCAGCAAAATAAAGCTTTTTCCCTATAACTTCCGGTCCAGTGTGGAAATCAAAACGAAGTTCATGCAGTAAATGGACCTTAATGTGAAGTAAATGTCGTAGGAATTCCGTACAAAAATCATGAAAGGGCTGCCAGCTATGACTATTTTTGTAATTTTGTGGAATTTCTTTACTAAGTGATTATGTCATTAAATTTGCAAATGAGAATGATCCTGCAATGAAAATTAACAACAACGTATAACTTCCAGCGCAGTGACTCAATCGAAACGAAATTTACTGGTTGGGTTTAGCTTAACGTGAAGCAGATTTGGTATATATTTTGCTTTGCTGCTGACATAGGCTAACCAGCATTAGCCATTTCCGTAAATATTGCACCAACAGATACTTCAAATTACGTTCTCATATGCAAAGCATTTGCAATAAAAATAAGGAATAAATTTTTCAATTTTCCGAGTTTTGAACATTTTTCGGATGGCAGCCTCAAACAACGTTTAACCGCTGAAACTTTCGATGAAATCCTCCGATGAGAACGAAATTCAAGGGATAAGTTGATTTGAGTATGAGCTTGTTATGGTAAAATTATTGCTGGAATAGTTGATATGATTCTACAAAACAGTGTATTACGTCTTTCCACACTTTTTTGTAACTCAAAGAAAATTTCTTCGAAAATTAGTTTTCTAGCGGTTCAGGTGCGCTAGAGTTTTTTTTTACTATAATCTGACGGGCTGCTCTCAACGCATCCCACTATATTAAGGGTTCATATATGGTAGTGTATATTACAGGGTGCAAGGTATCTCCCAATATGATTTTCTGACGCACTCGAGTAACGCGCAAAATCCCCGCTTGGGCTCCCCTACTATCAGAGTCCAATTGGGATGTTGCCGTGTTATGTTCATAGTAAATAAGCGAAAGCGAAAAATTTGAAATAGGCTCAAAACAGTTTTAACAAAATATTTTTATTTATCTTCCAGTTCCTTATTTTCAATATTTTCTCTATTCGGGTTACATATTGTGCACCTAATTTAAATAACATGCATTCCGCACATTTATATTCTTCCCGCTGTGCCCCTTGTATATATTTCTACATATTTTTCTTGCCATTTTACTCGCCGCACAGATGTACACATTTCTATGTTGTCGTACATTCACCTTTCATACATCTATCTCTGCAATAGATTTATATATTTATCTAAACATAATTTAATGCTTGGAAAGTTCTTTTTGATGTTTTTTTTTTCTTTAAATATTAATGCTTGTTTTAAACGCGATATCACGTGAATGCAGCTTCGCGGTTTTTGTTCCTCATCCATTTTGCAATTGTATTCTGCATATTTATTGAATGTTTATTTTATTTTTATGCTTATTACTTTTATAAGCTACACCTCGAAATATGTTATTGTGTTTTGTATTTTCATTGGTTTATAGAAGTCTCATCTTTGTTTTGCATCCAGTCTTCGCATATTATACTTTAATTTCATTGGTTGTTTTTTTTTTGTTTAATAATTATTAGGTGTAACTAAAGTGCTATGTATTGACTTGATGAAGCAGTAATATTTATCTTCATAGAAGATTCTTTCAGCGGGCACTGAAAATGATCGGTTACATAAAAACGGATGTACATACATATAATCAAATGTCGAGAATAAATTAGATCTTCAAAAAGTTTAGAAAAAAATAATAGTTTATGTACATAGTGATCAAACGTTCTGTGATCTTCAGTTCCTATTGCACAGCTTAGTTATAAAGTAATTCGATTTTAAATTGCAATCGATAACATATTTGGAATGTTGAATACCAGCAACGAATCAGCAAAAAGCAGGAAATAAATTCAAATACTGTTTGAATTTTTCATACCTCGCGCAAATACATATTTTGTAAACAGTTAGAATTTGAATTGCAAGTATGGCTACCATTATAAAATTGTTAAGAACTTTCCCTTTCGAATGTTGCTACAATTTGAGTGTCTGGTATTTTACATAATTGCGAAGCATTTGTTAAATGATATGGATACAACAGATATTCGATGCTCCAATGTCCACCTGGTAGTCTGTATTACATCATACTTTTGTATTATGCAAATTAATTATATTTTCTTGGTCTATTCCGACTAGTCTGATGTATTGATATAGATTTTCGCTTCGTTTTATTTATTTTTTGTTCAACAACTAGTATAGTATAATACTATGATTTTTCAAAAAAATTTCAAGATTTTTTTGATATTCGAAAAATCTTTTAAATGTATTATTTTATTAAAGATCCTACTTTATCAATGTATTAAAGGTGGGATAGTGTTCCTTAGGCAAATTTATAATCAATGATTTAGTTCATGTCAAAAATTAGCAACGCAAATCGTAAGAAAATAAATCGACTTGGCGACCAATAAATGCAAGTGATATGTTAATCATGTTTTACGTTTCGCTCATCCGAGATCATAATCGATTCGCAGAGTTGCGCTTTCATTATTTTTTTTCATTTCTTTTCCTTTCATTGTGGCACCCTGGTTAGTAGGAAATCGAAGACGGATAAAGTTGGCAATTGAACTGGTGTATTGTGTAATTCACTACTTGAAGTACCGACTGTGAGCATCAAAAGTGAGTGCACACCTTTCAAATTTGTTTTTGAGCTTCAATAAAAAAAAATACCGATTGAACAATATTTCTGATTGTGTAATATCAAACCTTTATTTGTTAGAAATTATGTACAAAAGAATTAATTCCATACATTAACTAACAAAAAATTTACAGAGGAACAAAAACAAAAAGTTAACCCTCCGAGAACACGGGGGGTCAAATTGACCCCAGTGATATTTTTGGCCGATCGCAGCGCTTAGGCCTGCGGGCAAAGGGGGTACTATAGGCTCCCAAGTGTATTTCTGTGTCTTGACTATAAGTTTACACCGTTTGCTTCCACTCCCAAATCGTTAGTCGTCGTTGAGAAGCCTTTGAAGCAGATCAAGGGGTCAAATAGACCCCATATGTACTCGACGTCAATTTTGAGGTAAAAGTTCAATTTTTTTTACAAAATAAATCGATAGAATAATTAAAAAAAAGCCAAAAAATAAGTTAGCAAGTGCTTTTATTTTTTGTTTTTAGCAATATCACGTATAATCTGCGTTCTAGTGTACGCAATGATTTGTTAGCTGAAGACAATGATAACAATTTTGGCGGCAGTGATTCCTACGAAGACGACCATGTCTCGGAGCAATCAGAATCTGATTATTCAGATGATTACACCTTTTTTTTGTAACCCTTTATGTAGAGATAATTTTTTTTTTATTATTTTTCTATGTCTTGAAAGTATCCATATACATTTTTAGCTCAAAATATTAAAAACTGACAAAGTTATGATTTATTTTAAATGTGCAAATTTTAGAATCCTCACAATCGTCACGGTAAATATGCAAAATAAATACTTTTTTTTCAAGGGTCACTATAGGGCTGATTTATTTATGATTTGGTCATACCTTGAGTGTATTTCCCTAAATTTTTAGCCAAAAATATTGCCAATTGACAAAGTTACGATTTTTTTTTGTATGAGAACTACTAAAAGAGGCCTCAATCTACATCTTCAAATGAAAATCTTCAGCGGCGGCGATTCTATAGACGTTCAAAAGTGGTTGGTGTCAATTTGACCCCAATTGTTCTCGATGATCGAAAAAATAGGTGTGTTCTCGGAGGGTTAATGACATATGAATCAAAAGTAAGTGCACACGTGTTCAAACGTTGCTAGATTCTAGCTGTAAACAAAGTCACGGATCTTTTACTATAACGGAATACAATCTCAATTTAATTTCTAGGAAACAGCAATCGCAAGAATTTCTGGTAAAGTCATTTTTTTTTAGTTTGATTTAAAACGTGCTAGAAGAAAGGTGTGAAAATGAGGAAAGAAACTGAGCCGAAAACACGAAAAATTATTGTGCATTTGCATTGTAAAGGAAAAAGTTTACGGCAAATTGCAAAAATTGTAAAAAGACCACACAGTGCAGTTAAGGTTCTCGTACACTTTATAGATTTAAAAAAAATGGATTTTTTTTGTTATTGCATTTTTCGACTCAATATAACTTGAAAAATGACCTCCTGAAATATTTTTTCGAAATTCGAAACTTTAATATATTAATATTGACTTTGAGCGCATGCGCGTTTTTGGCTTGTTGTAGGCTTCGAGCTGCTGTCGGCCGTGTGGGGTCTCTTTGATTCCTCTACTCTAAAATACCAGTTTCTCCTATATAAATTATAATTGGGGCTTTCTTACATGTGTTCAGTGGTTATTTAGACTTCTATAAAATAACTGCGTGCTATTGAAAAATGCCTCCGAAAGATCAATATCGTAAAGGAAGTAAAAGTTCAAAAATGAAAACAAAAGCAGATCTGCTAGAAGATCTCGCAAATATGAAGGCAGCCAACACAAATTGGAGTAAAATACTTCATTTACCAATAAATCTGGAGGAATGGAAGTGCGGGGAATGACACAAATTTTTAAAAAATTCTATAAACCTATATAACGCCATATATGCCTATTAGATAGGCGATGGCGATTCGAAGACCTTTTCAAGTATTTCAAATGCGAAATCATATGGAGATTTTGTACTTCAAAAACTTGGAAAACGAATGTTTTGGCATCTAAAAGAGGCAAAAAAAACCTTAACCGAACTCCGTAAGCTTAGGGGAGCCGAGAAAAAAAAAAAAGAAGAACAGCAAAAAATGGAAAAAGCAGAAAATAAATCAACGCCAACAAGAAGACGTAAGACGAGCAAACTAGAAAATGAACAGCCTGCGCCTTCAAAAACTACAGATTTAACCGGTAAAATTATGAAGAATATGTCGACCAACTACTCCTTAACTATTCAGCGAAATTCAAATTCCTCTGTCGATATGAAAAATGAACTATGGGCCGGATTTTATCATTTGATTTCAACCGATCATTTGATTTCAACCGATATCAAGCGATTGTCGGGGATGGGCTGGAGTGGAATCAGCAAAGGGGCGCAGCAGCTCTTAGCATCTACACTGACGGCTCTAAAACGGCTGCCGGAGTGGGTGCTGCAACATGTTCTGCAGATGCAACTATTAAAGCAGCCTTCAGGTTTCCTAACCACTGTAGTATTTTTCAGGCGGAGGTTTTTGCAATACGTAAAGCCGCAGACCTAGCACACGCCAGAGATACCACAAGTGAGGAAATCAACATCTTTACAGACAGTCAAGCAGTGGTCAAAGCTCTGATGTCTTACACATACAAATCGAAGTGTGTACTGGACTGTATTCAGGCCCTGAACAGACTGGGCAGCCACAGTAGAGTCCGAATTTTCTGGGTTCCTGGTCACAAGGGCATTGAAGGAAACGAGAGGGTGGATGCGCTAGCCAACCACGGAGCTAGCCTTCCCCTGTCAGGATCGGTTGACATTTTAACTCCAATCCAGACGATCAAATACTCTATCGACTCCAATATGATGCAAGGAGCGATGTGCACATGGCGTGCAACTCAGGCCTGCAAGCAAACCAAAATCATGTGGGGGTCATACAATCACGTAGCGACTAAGTTCCTGCTCGATTTAACGCGGACTGACTGCAGGCGGCTGGTCGGTGTCATAACTGGCCACTGTCTTGAAGCAGCTCATGCCATGAAAATGGGGCTCCTAACCAGCGACACCTGCAGGAAGTGTCAAGAGCCGGGAGTCTCTGAAACAATCCAACACCTTCTGTGCCACTGCCCGGCACTGGGGAAAACCAGGCAACGCTGCTTCGGTGAGGCCTGGCTGGTGGATCTATCACATATGGCGGAGCAGAGGCTGAAGGACATACTTCAGTTCGCAAAAAAGTCCGGGGCCTTCGATGGCCGTTTGGACTGAACTTTCTCCGGGTCCATTTATCTGGTATCGCTATGGACCAAATGGGTCTATGTGTGGCCATGTGCCAGCCAGTTGAACCTAACCTAATCTAACCGATGCTGTACCGCGGCACGAGTATTGCAATCCAGAGTGGTGCAAATATCTAAAAGCGCAAATATAAACCGGCTCGTAAGTCCAGAGGTGCAGGAGTACGTAAAACCTGTGTTCAAAAAGCTAACGGATGAAAAATTATTGATACGTTGCTTGGAAAAAATACACAGAACAACAACGAGTGTTATAATGAAACACTGTGGGCAATTGTTCCTAAGCATACATTCGTTGGAAAGGACGTCGTCGAATTGGGGGTCCAAATTTCATTGTCCATATTCAACGAAGGAAGAATGACGTAATTGGGAATTATGGAATTAATGGGCTGCACGATTAGATCAGCTTCTTATGAATATGCGCGGTCGAAGGACGCGGAAAGAATTGCAATGGCCCAGAAAGCCAGCAAAGATGCAACAAAGGAAGGGCGTTTAGTGACAAAGGAAGCTCAACAACAGGAAGAGCAGGCTTTTATTGATGATGGCGTACTATTTTATGGTCCAGGTATAGCAGATTAGCCGATTGTAAATGCTTAAATTCAATTTTTCAAAACTTATAAACAAAGAAAATGAAAAAAAAACTTTAAACACGTTTTTCTCGAAACAAGGTTTTTTAAAACGGCGGATAGATAATCTCCGGATTCATCGAACCAATTTTGAAAAACTTTAGTGCGTTTTATTTGTTAGAGTATCTTACATCGTATTTTACCAGAATATGACAAAGAAAATGAAAAACCAATTTGGGGCGTTAAAAAAACTAGGAAAAAAAGGTTCGATTTTTGACATTTTTTTTTCACAAGTCCGCCATTTCGTTTTTGATTTTTAGTTTTTAAAAACCGTGGTAAATTACGATGTAAGAAACCTTAGTTTTTAAAACCCTGTTGACATTTTTTGTTTCAAACCTACCAATCCATAGATTATCTGTCCTACCAATCCATAGATTATTTCAGCGCCCTTTATAAAAGGGACAAATAAATAATCAAATAAAAAACAAATATTTTTTGTATTTTTCAAATATCAAATAATATTATAAAAAAAAAGATTCATGTTAATATTTAAGAAAATGTCTAAGAAAAAAATTTCTTGAAATATGGTCATATTTTTGCCTTTTAAAGTGTACTAGTACCTTAAAAAAATTATTGACAAATACAATAAATTCAAAATATTGGACAATTTTAGAAGATATGGACCGCCGGGGAAATTAAATAGAAAATAAATAAGAAATATAGTGAAAGAAGTTAAGGGTAATCAACGTTCAAGTGCAGCAAAAATCAATCCGTTTCAGCCTCCACCGCTCGAAGAATATTGAATGAACATGGGGTAAATGGGGTACAAAGCGAATTAGAAAAAACCCAAAAATGATGCTGAAAAATATAAAAACTGTAATTATAATTATTGGAAAAACGTTTTATTCTCTGATGAGAGTAAATTTTTAATATTTGGCGGGCATAAAAATAAAAAACACAGTGAAGCATGGCGGAGGATCTATTATGGTTTGGGGGGTGTATCGGGAGTTGGAAACCTTGAATTTATTGATAGTACAATAGATAAGCAAGGCTATCTCAATATTTTGCAGCGAAATATGGCTGACAGTGTTGCGAAATCGGAATTGCCTAGGACGTGAATCTTCCAACAAGATAACGATCCTAAGCACACTTCCTATTTAGTAAGGTTGTGGTTGCTTTATAGAACTCCCAAGGTATTGGATCATCCCCTCAATCCCCAGACTCCAGCCCCATTGAGCATTTATGGGATTATTTAGACAGGAAAATTTGGCAACGTCTAGTCACCAGCAAGGAAAGTTTGAAAAATGCTCTTAAGGAAGAATGGGATAATATACCAGTAAAATTTACCAGAAAATTAGTAGAATCCATGCCTAGCAGACTGGAAGCTGTTTTAAAGGCAAAGGGCGGTCAAACCAAATACTAATTTTTCTTAAAATTATTATATGAATTTTTATTATATGAAGTGTGCACTTACTTTTGACTCGTATTTTATTGAGTTTTTGTATTTGTTCCTCTGGAAATTTGTTGTTAGTTAATATATCGAATTGATTTTTTTTTGTATGTAGTTTCTAACAAATAAATGTTTGCTATTACTCAGTCAGAAATATTTTTCAATCGGTATTTTTTTTTATTGAAACTCAAAAAGGAATTTCGATGGTTTGCACTCACTTTTGATGCTCCTAGTATGTATATAAACAAACATAAGATGGTCGAATGTATAACATGTATCAATCATCTTGTTGAAAATAAGATGTTGTATCTTTGTTAACCAGATCCTAGAGGTACATTTCTTTTAGTTTGTTTACGTACTGAAGAAGAAAATTCATCGAAGAATATCAATTTTTGGAATCTTTTCTGATTCTAACAATCTGAAAAATATGCGACAATCTAAATGTATATCATGACTTTTCGATTTTCTTCATTATTCTTGATAGCTTGGGATAGTACCGTTTATTACAATGATTACCATAAAAATAGTTTGAATGGTTCAAAGCAGCAAAACTGATAAGTTATTCCGTTGAAATTTGCATGCAAGTTTTGTTATTGAATACTATGTTTTTAATTGTCATTTTTAGTACATATTGAATTCCTTTTTGTTTCATAGTCAACAACAAGAGCTCATCAATTTAGTATTAGGTAGAGTTCTTTATTTGAATGGATTGCTGGATGCATATACGTATAAGCCTTAGTTTCTGTTTGTTTGTACTGACGTCAATTCTTTCAGCATGGATAAGAGTGCTGACGCAATAATTCAAAGTCGAATGCAAGGAATATGATGAACTAAATCTGCTGATTAAGAAATAGAAATCGATTTTATCGTTCAAATGAAAATTTATGAATTATATGTGTTGCAATGAATGTTAATAAGCACTATTTCAACGAAATGCTTTTACTATCATCATCATCTACCTTGCACTTGACTTGCATTCTTGCCATATTAATCAGTATTTTTAAATGATACATGCTCTTAGATTTGCTTTTGTTTTGTTTCGTTTCGCATAATACTTTTCCTGTGTTGCTTGGTTATATTCTAATATTCTAATATTTATTCTATAATATATTTTTTATTTCTTATTTTTATTACTTTTATTTCAACTTTAAATTTTCCATAACAAACAACAGTAACAATAACAACATTTTGGTTTCAATCTCAAAATCATGTACGTTAAATAAATAAATCTATGACGTGTTCAAATCTTTTTAAAATATACGCAAAAATTTTCAAATTGCACGATCAATGATTCTTTGCCATCATTTTTTTTTTTCAAACATACTCAATTGCACTCGGCATTTTTCAATTGAACATTTAATTAATAGAATATAGGATGCGTTCATATAAATAAGCAAATTTATTCGATTCAGACGTACCCTGATTTACGACGCTTCGATTTAAGTCGTTTCACACTTACATATTTTTTCGATTCACACCCAGTAACTCGTTTAGCGATGTTTTTGTCTCGCACTTTGACGTTGGCGTTTTGAATATTATGTCTGCATAGAGAAATTGTATCCTATTAGGGCTTGGAACCCTTTTGTAGGTGCTAACCTCACATGAGAAGATAAGTTATTAGCCCGTTCGCACTGAAGCTCAATCACGTATTTTCGATCAGCTGATCGATTTAGAACAGAATCGGCTGCAAATCCACCTGATTTACCATATATTTCAAGGACAAGTTTGCCTCTAGTCGCCGAGGATTTCGAAAACAGCAATTTTAATTGCTACCATACAACCGACCATCAACCAACGGATTTACGATCAGCGCCGAACAATTAAGACAACGAAGAGAGTCAACAATCGGCTTAATGAGAGAAAACCCGTAAGCGAGCGACGAAAGACACACGTGAGAGAGTATTTTCATCCGAAAACGATTAAGAAATGCTGGCAGCCGACGACGAAACCTTTTATAACTATTTTTTTCTATTTAAACTACTTGTTTTGACCTGTTTTATTTTTGTCTCGTTTTAATTACACGACATCGATTTACTGTTTTCATTGTTAAATCCAAACAGATTGGAGAGAGAATTCCTTATCTACCAAGATGAAAGGAAGCGACCGCTCGGAGCAAGTCTCCGACAACGAAGCTTGTGAATCGGACGTAGACTCCGACAGCGACTCAAGTGAAGAGGAAAAGGAGGAACCGTTAAGAGAAAAATACAAGACCATATCTGAGCTTACGGCTCAGATAAGTCAAATTAACCAACGGATGAAAGAAATCCAGCAACAGCTCAAAGAGAGCCAGAGAGAATTGGCAGAACAGAGAAAGCAGAATGCCGAGCTCTTTCGACAAAACCAGGAGCTAATGCACCAACTGTTGAAAGTAAATAACTCACCGCCATCGACAGTACCATCAAAACGGAAACGAAAAGAGGAACTGGCCAGCACTGCGTCAAAACCCAGTGAGAGAGAAAGCTCACCAATGGAGGCAGAGATTTCTGCGGGTAAACATTTTGAGAGAAAGAGAGAGAGTTCCCAGTCCTGCCAACACCAAAAAAACCAACACCTGTGGTCTTGGCGAAGTCAAACTCCTCTCAAAGCAACAAACAAGCGAGGAAGCCTGATGATCAAGAGAAAACTCTACAGCCAAGACAAAAAAGGACACAGCCACGATGAAATCAACTGTACCAATTATTATTCGGCAACCAGAAAATGGACTCAGTTAGCCAGAACAATTAAACAACTAAAAATCAAATATGAGACAGCGAAAAGGGTATACTTGGAAATCCAGGTTGTCCCGAAAACCCCGCTGGACCACAGAAAACTCACCAGGTTGCTGATGGCAGAAAAAAAATTCCTCAGCTACCTTCTGCCCGAAAATATCTAAACATAATCATTAGGGGTCTGCACGGGCTCACGCCAGCCGAAATAAGAGAGGACCTAGAGGAGCAAGGCTTTCATCCAGTTGAGGTGTTTTTCCTCAAACTGAGAAACGGTCCCTCAAGACCAGTTAAAGTTCTTCTTCCTAGGCAAGAAACGGACATATATAATATTAAAGCAGTTTGTAATCTGATATGCAAAGTGGAAGCCCAAAAACCACGTGGCAGACACTCGCAATGTCACAACTGCCAACATTTTGCCCACGCACAAGCGTCAAATGCGATGGACTCCACCATAACTCAGAATGCACTAAACAAAAACACGAAAGAGCTAAGCGCGTTAATTCCAACGGGAAGCACCCCACCAGCTATGGAGGATGCCCGTAACATTCAGAAATCCTTACAAAATCATTTGCACAGGTCGCTAAGGAGCGAACACCTGCCGCCATCCCTGAGGCTAAGCCAATCAAATCCCCCAGAACCAAAAAACCAACCTCGCCCCTACAACATGATATACATGATTCCAGTTCATGATGAAAAACATGATGGCGAAAATGGTGCAAGGTATGTTTTCTGCATTTCCAGCTTCCAAAACTCCCTCTAAAAAACTTCCATAATGAGTGTGCCCAACCATGTTTCGATCCTCACGTGTAATGCGAATGCCATAAAAAACAAAACGGAGGAACTAACACAACTCCTCTTTGACTGTAAAGTCGACATAGTTCTCATACAAGAAACATTCCTTAAACCTGGAGATCATCACCGTTTTTCTAACTATCACTTCTACAGAAATGATAGACTCACTGGCAGAGGATGTGGCACCGCCATCTTCGTAAAGAGAAATATCAGCCACCATCATATCGCTATCCCCAACCTAGACCAACTAGAGGCAACAGCAATCAAAGTACACACTCAATCTTTTGAGTTCGTGGTGATTTCTGTTTACAAACCCCTAGGCTCACTCAATTTTACCCCAGATCTCTCTGAACTAGAAGGACCAGCCATTATAGCTGATGATCTTAATGCCTACCACCGACTCTGGGGGGACAGAAGCAGTAATAGAGCGGGAACACTGCTAAAAAAGTTTTTCATGGACAAACAGGTTAGCCCACATATTCCAAGTAAGCCTACCCACTTCGGGATAACTAACAACCATGCACTGGTCATAGATCTTGATCAAATTGATCAAATCCATGATATGGTGATGGATGACAGAAGAATTAACGTGCGTGAGATTGCTAGTGCTGTGGGCATCTCGACTGAATGGGTACATAATATTTTGCATAAACATTTGGACATGAGAAAGCTATCCGCGAAATGGGTGCCGCGATTGCTCACGCTTGATCAAAAACGGAATCGTGTGAAGTGTTGAAAGGATGGTTTGCAGCTGTTCCAGAAGAATCCGGAGGACTTTAAGCGTCGATTCATCACTGTGGATGAAACATGGATACATTTCTATACTCCTGAAACCAAACAACAATCTAAACAATGGGTCATATTTCCTCCCTATTGCAATTTCCTCCCTATTCTCCATCTACCAAGGGGGAATCTGCACCAAAATAGGCGAAGACCGTTCCTTCGGCCGGAAAGGTTATGGCGACTGTCTTTTGGGATTTGCAAGGGATAATCCTCATCGACTATCTGGAAAAGGGTAAAACTATTACAGGTGCATATTATTCATTGTTATTGGACCGTTTGAAAACCAAGCTGCAAGAAAAACACCCGCGATTGGCCCACAAGAAAGTCCTTTTCTATCACGACAACGCACCAGCACACACCTCAGCAGTTGTGGTTGCAAATCTAATGGAAATATGATTCCAACTCGTTTCACATCCTCCCTTTTCTCCAAACTTGGCGCCCTCGGACTACTATTTGTTCCCCAATTTGAAGAAATGGCTGGCGGGACAAAGATTTTATTCAAACGAGGAGGTGATTGCAGACACTAATGGATTTTTTGAAGACTTGAACAAATCCTATTATTCGGAAGGGATCAACAAACTAGAACATCGTTGGACGAAGTGTATAACCCTAAAAGGAGACTATGTCGAAAAATAAAAAAGGTTTACCCCAAACACGTAAGCAGTTTTTATTTTTGCACGGACTTTTCAAACGCCCCTCGTAGAAGACAAGAAGACTTAAGAACCGTGGGAAGGTCATTGATAAATAGATTGAACAAAAGTTGTCCTAAGATGGAGCCTTGAGGAACACCAGAAGAAGGGGAGAAAGGTGAGGACGAGAAGCCAAAGAGGGAGACAACACAAGAGCGATCAGTTAAAAAAGAAGATATGCAGGAAAACAAAGGTTCACGAATGCCATAATGTTTCAGTTTGATAATTAACAGTATTTGATAATTAACAGTATCAGAAGCTTTGGCAAAACCAGTATAAATGACATCAACTTGATTATTGCTGTCAATTGCAGAAGCGACTACATGAGTAAACTCAACAAGGTTCGTAGAGGTGCACCGGGCCTTTTACAAAGCCATGTTGTTGCGCTGCAAAGGCACAGAAGAGGGAATCTTAGATACGATTGTAAACAATGTGTTCCAAAATTTTGGAAAGGCAAGGAAGAATGGAGATAGGGCGATAGTTAGAGGCATGGTTCATATGACCCGATTTGAAAATGGGAAGAATGTTTAAGAGCTTCCAAGAGGATGGTAATTTACCAGCACGGAAACTGACAAGAGAGAAGAAATTCAAAAGTGTACCGTTACAAAACTAGTACGATCGCGAAGGTGTGAGGAAAACCATCGAGCTTTGAGATGAAAATTTTATGGTTCACATAGTTAAAAGCCTTGGCAAAGTCTGTATATAATACAACTTGCTTTTGCTGGTCGATGGCAACAGTATTGGTGAACGATACTGTTTGCTTAACTTTGACGAAAACATGTTGCGCAGTAATTATAAAAAGTAAAGGAGATATTTGATTTCGATTTTAACAGGGACAGAAGCGAGTGATTTGTTCCAAAGACAAAAGTTACTTCTTCACCTATGGCCGGTGAATGTATAACAATTTCTGATAATGAGACTTAGCATTTCGATATAAATCAATCGGTTTTGACCCATTCCACATAAGTTCAATTTTTAATGACGTTATTTTCATTAATACCTGTGAATTAAATATTCAGCTTTTATATACCGATAAATTTACTTACTTAGAAACACAATATTTTATCATGTGAATTTAGATTTTGTTGTTAACGTCCATACGTATGTTACATACGAGAGATATGTATGTTACATACAGAGATTTTCCTACACCCCCCTTACACCCCCCTAATACCCCCCTGGAAAAAGCATACACCCCCCCTAACACGGAAAATTTAAATACAAAGAGGGACCTTTGTGTCCTTTGTTGCAAAGGGACACCCCTCCTAAAATTCTGAACACACCCCCCAAGAAAAATTCCTGAGAAAGCCCCTGCGTATGTACTTCCGAGTTTATGTTAAATATTTCCAGTCCGCAGATTAGTATGAATAGTTTTACGTCGTTTCAAGTTACGTCGCTTTTTCCCGGAACGTAAGTAACCCTGTCGTTAATCGGGGTACGCCTGTACTTAATAATGATGAAAGTTATTTTCTAGTCGAAAACTTATGAAACACAAACAGTTAATACTATAAAACTAAATTAAGGCTACTTGCAATAGAAAACATTCAAGCCACATTATTATTGCGATATGAAATCGCTTTCATGTAATTATGATCATCATATTATCGAAAGCTATTTCTCGGCTTTATGAACAGAAAGCTAAAATAAATCTGCTTATCGTTCCCTTTACAAAATAACTTGATTCGATTAATCTTTAATGGTAATTAAAAACGGTATCATCAACAACACCGATTTCAAAAGCTTTTCGGTTTAACAGGCTCAGCAATATAAAAACGTTAAGCGCAAATGCGTTATCAAAAATGCATCAGTTTGTTTCGATATTATCGAATTATAACAATTGTGAAAAATTCACATAAATGAGGATATATGCGAGATTTCAACAAACTATAATACTTTTCGCTATTTTAGCGAACGACGATACACATATTTTGACGAGTACATTTTTATTGGGTTGGAATTGGTGAAACGAAAAACAACAGCAACAAAAAGTGCGTTCTTTTGCGATTCATACAATTTATGAAACGACTCAAATGTGTTTGCCATTTCGGTAAATTTTTTAAGAGCTCAGATAATGTCGCTAGGCTCAAAAATGTGCCCTAGATGTATCTAACTTTAATTTAATGATGTAGCTTTACCAAACAACTGTCACATTGGTTTCCACACGATCTACAAGTATGGTTTGGTTTCAATATTTTGCTTGTGTTTTTGTTTTAACTAAACAAAAGAGAATGAAGACACATTGCCGTTAGAAGATAAAAATGAAGATGCATTCCTGCCGCAAATTTGGTGTATTTATTTCTTGGGTCTCATTTTGCTGTTGAAGTACATACTTAGAAACTTACTCCTGCGTGACACCATGGCAATTTATTCCGGTTTCAAACGATGCCATTGTACTATGGTTTGCCGTGGTTTTGATATCATATCCTGCCAATGTTTTGTTTCCGATGCTCCCGACCCGTTTTTACCTTGATTAGCGTATTGTAAATAATATTTATTGTTTTGGTTTTGCTGTGGAAATGAAATATATGTTTGTAATCTCACCTGCTAGTAAAATGCGCCCAATCAGCTCGTTGCGACCTATATTATCAAAATCCATGACCATAATGTCTAGGGAACACTCCCGGATTTTCTCCCACGGCACATTAAAACTAAACGATTCATTAAATATTGGGTTGAGTGTGCACTTAAATATTGGTGTTTTACGTTTCTCGATACGCTTGTCGCTAAACTGCAGCCAGACTTTAACATATGGGTCTTTAAATATAAAGAAAATCATATATTAATCTTAATACTAAGATCTGTTTCACGTGAAATTTCCATATAAAATTTCACGCGAAATTTCTTTCGGCAAAAATTTAATCGTACCAGAGTCTTCGATCGAGGTCCTCTAAACCAGGCCGGCCAGAAAAGTAATTAACGTGCAAAATGGCGGCCGTAAGGAAAAACCGTTAAGTCTTTTTTTGCTTCAGCTGAGAGAACTGGCAAATACATCAAAAATACCAGTGCACACACATCAGCTGTTTCCTTACCGTCAGCTTTTTGCAAAATTTGTCTGGCCTGGCTTAAAGGGCCTTGCTTAGACACAATAAATAATAATGAAATTAAAATTAATAATTGACATTTTATCTGTAATCAGCAGAGTCTCGACTGTTTTTCTAAATTGTCGAGATTTTCACTGCGAAAATTGAACAGATAATGATAGTTTGTCGAAATTTATCTTCACGCGGAACTCAGTACTATGCGTTAAGGCCTAGTATTATACTCGTCGCGAAGCGATATCAACGTCAAATCCCATACAAAAGAGCTTTTCATTTCGTCGGGAACAACATTTCGTAGGCTGTGCAATTCTATAATCCAAAGACGAACACGAAGGCGCTAACCGCAAATACCGCTAAGCAATATTTTGCTGCTTTTCAATAGGTCGGATCCTGTATAGAATCCTGGCCGTTATCGCAAAAGCAATTAACGTACAAGATGGCGGACCTAAGCTACTAGTATTTTTACCAGTCGTGGTACTTTTCTCGACCAATTGGATAGCTTAATAACATGCTTCCCAATAGGGATGATAGGATTTTGACAGCTCATAGCGGCCATTTTGGATTGAAAGAATTTTTTTTTTCATATCACAAGAGCGTTATCGTGGAATATTGACCGAATTTTTCTTCCCGAAAATTGATGAAATCGATGGTGATGACATTCTCTTTCAACAAGATGGTGCAACATGCCACACAGCCAGAGTTACGATGGATTTATTGCGCGGGCAGTTCGGTGATTCGATAATATCGCGAAATGGCCCTCACAACTGAACACCGAGATCATGAGACTTAACACCATTGGATTATTTTCTTTGGGACTATGTTAAGTCTAAGGTTTATGCCAACAAACCAGCACCTCTTGATGAACTTTAAGCCAAAATACGAGCCACTATTGCTGCCATTTTAGCGGAAATGGTGCACTGAGTCATTGAAAATTGGAGCAAGCGTATACACCAATGCAAAAAAAATCGCGGTGGTTATTTGACTGATATTTTATTCAAATCAGAAATGGCATAAAATTTTCCATCAAATAAAGTTATTTTGCACCGTTTTTGGCCGAAATATCCGTATTTTATTTCAATTTCGAATGCTATCACTCTTATTGGGAAACCCATACCTGTAAGATTGCAAGTTGCGTTAGGCCTTCTATCTGACGACCAAGATAGATTGCCGGTCGCGACTTGCAATCTGACAGGTATTAATGTAGGGTATTATGGGGTCATTTGACACAAATTTTTATTTTTCAAATTGAACTCTCTTAGATCTATCCTTGGTACATTCATAAAGCTTGAGACCAGGCGCAACTTTTGGCAGTATTAGATTTCAAGATTCCATTAAAAAAAACAAGCATTTTGATTTTATTTGAAGCAAATGAAAAAAATCTTCTATCCCGTAATCCGACACAAAATGAGGTAGTTTGACACAAAGCCAGAATATATTAAAATCGAGTGAAATTTTACTGTAAAAGGTCCAAAATGTCAATCAAATGATTAGAAACGATCGAAAATAATTCAATTATTCCGAATCAGGCTCACTCATAGTGTTGTGTACAACCAGCCCCGTGGACACGCACGATATAAAATTCCACCATTAGCCCCTTCAATCCTCTCGCGCACAAAGCATGTTAAAGTTGCCTTTCCGCCATTGTGATCTAATTGTCAAATTGGAGGGGAACTACTTGGATTTGACCCGATTTGATAATGAACAGCCAAAAAAATTACAACCATCCCCTTCAATGTAAATCTTATGGGCATGTCCACTCCATTTCTACTAACTCACTGTGTACAACAGATCACAAACGTCAAATTGACAATATCAGCCATCCGTTGTACTTGTCAATAGCAGCGACAATCCCCCTAAGCGGTCAAAACGCGAAGCCGTATTAAAGTAATTAGTAAATTTGTATTTTTTGAATTTGAAACCAATCCATATACTCATGCATTCTACAAAATGTCTAACTATGTATAGGAGATTTGAAATTGAATAAAGACAGTCTTTTTCTGTTAAGCCAATACGCTCGGCAACCATACAGGCGAGTTAATAGCAACAAACACTTTTGCTTTTTTAATTCAAAAACATATGGTAGCAAAGCGACGGTTAAATTCGCCAAGCCTGCATTGTGGTAAAGTAACCATACCAAAAATAAAAACCATTTAACTCGTGATAAACCGATCCTGGCGATCCCGCCAGGATCCAAAAACCATATAACTCGTGATAAACCATCTCAATAGCACAAATCCAAAAACAGCGTGTCATATTGGCACATTTTTTGGTAAAACTCGACTTGATGCCCCACACAGCTGTTACATGAATTTCGCCGATAGATGTCGGGTTAATATGTTTGTGGTTGTGTGTATTCTTTTGGGGCTTTTTCTTTCTTTTTATTGTTTTTCTCAATTGTTTTGTCTTCTTTTTTCTTTTTTTGGATAATTTTGTCTGTTTTTCTTCAATTTTTCGCCTCTTCTACCACCTTTTTGCACTCTGGTGGTGGAATTTCCCCGGTGTGGGGCATCAAGTCGAGTTTACCCCATTTTTTTTTCATAGTGCTCCCCAGACAACTGGTTTTTTGGTATAAGGGATAGCACAAAGTTTTTACGTCCCAACGACACGCGGTGTTCCTAAGTGGTCCCCTATTTAAGTACTAACTGGCCCAACACTGCTTAACTTCGGTGATCGGACGAGAACCGGTTATTCCAGTGTGGTATAGCATTCCATTCTGGCCGTCATATACATACAAAGCCGGTCGCGACTTGCAATCTGACAGGTTCCAATGTACTTTTATTGATCGAATTGGTCGAGAAATATACGTCGACTGGTCGAAAATAAGGTACATTAAGCCCGCCATCTTGGTACGTTGATTGCTTTTGCTATATGACGGCCAGGATTCCATGCATCCGATTGTATTAAGCTTTGTGCATTTTTCCTCTTCTGACTCAGATGATGTTAAAGACGGTTCTTTTCGCTGACGTTTTTTGCCCGATATTGATGTTTTGATTGGTTTTTTGGCTAGTGCGAAAGACCGTTGCCGTTTCTTTTCGGCCAAATCGCTGATCTCTTTGTTCTTTTCTGACCAGATTAAGTCGGCACTTTCAATTACTTAATTTATTTATTTATTGTCCACATCCATAAAAACTAAGAAAATTAATAAATTGAGAATGGAATAAAATAGAATAAAAAGCTAATCGACCGAAAAAAAACAAACAAATTGACTACATTAGGATACATTCCCAGTATATGAAAGAACGTTATTTTTTAAAGTATTTTTAAACACAGATAACGTTCGAGGCAGAGGACCAAGGTTAAGGCTATTGTGCTGGCGAGGCAAACGCAATAGGGGTGAAAAGAAATAGGTGTCGGTACGGGCAAATGTAACATTAAAGTTAAATAATGTTCTATTAGGACGACCCGATTCTCTAACAGAAAGTTGAATGCCGGGGTCAACCAATATACTGCCATTAAAAAGTTTAAAAAGAAGGCACTCGCCAAGGAACACTCTACGTGGCTCAAGGAAAGAAATTTGAAGGATGTAGAGGCGCATACTATAATCACAATACGGAATACTGTACTTATAAGGACACAGTAGGAGAAAAGCAAAGAGGATGCTTTGTGGATGAAAGACATTTGATGACACTTCACAACATTCAAAGTGAGGGAATTAACAGTGCACCAGTTAGCCAAAACATCCAAATCGTTCTGCAACATGGTACAGTCACTAGCAGATTTAATCACTCTGAAAATTTTAATTTCATCAGCGTACAAAAGGCAGAGTGAGTTTAAAAGGGAAGGAAGATTGTTAATAAACAAAAGGAACAATAAAGGGCCAAGAATGGATCCTTGAGGAACTCCTGAGGTAGGAAATAAAGGTGTAGAAGAGCAAGAGTTAACAACACAAGAGTGATCACAAACGTAGGAAGAGAACTAACTAAAAAGGGCACCGCAGAGACCAAACCCTGCTAACTTTGACACAGAATCGAAGGTCTTGGCAAAGTCGGTATAGAGGACATCTGTTTGCTTTTGCCGGTTAATTGAGGAAGCAACGGTGTTTGTCAAGGGCAATAAGTTTGTAACCGTTGACTTACCTTTGATGAATCCATGTTGTTCACTGGTCAGCAAGGGCTGGACGAAAGGGTACACTCTATTGTATACGACTCTTTTGAGGAGTTTACTAAAGGGGTTACCCCCACTTGTAACTTTGAAGTTTTTCGTTTTTTTTTTTGTTGCATTTTTTTTAAGTATAACTATCTAAGAATACGTCCTTCAAATTTCAAGTCGATCCAAACATAATTAACCGAGATATGAGCGTCGAAAGAGAAGAAACGGTTGCTTATACAACCGTTACTTATACTTATAAACGCGTTTTTCTCGAAATGACATCTTTGAAGTCGGTGACCAAAATTACTCGAAAACTACTGACCCGATCTTTTTGAAACTTAGCAGGCTTATTTAATACATAAAAGTGTAGTATTTGATCGTTCGATTTTTTTTCAAAGTAAAAAATGGCCGTTTTATAGCCAAAAGACGACCATTTTTTTAAGTGAAAATCGAAATATTAACTTTGACTGTCCGCCATTTTGTGAAAAATGGATATTGTTTTAAATCCTTTGATCAAACACTAGTTTATACTGATATTTAACTAAGTCCATCGCTATTTTTTGTTTCAGATGATCCACTTCGACACAATTTTGGTCACCGCAAAAGGTGAAAATTAAAATTCCATTGTTTTGACGGCCATTTGTAATTAAATCATGTAATATTTTTCAATAAAAAAATTACTGAAAGGTGTTCAAAGTATGTACTTTAAGAAAATATAACAGTCGTTTAAAAACATTTCGTAGTTTTGTCAAAATAAATTCATGAAAATGACCTATTTTATTGCGCTACAAGTGGGGGTAACCCCTAAAACATGGCAAAAGGGATATGGGATGGTAATTAGTGATGGAAGAAATATCACCAGCTTTATGGATGGGAAATATATTGGCGGATTTCTAAAGGGATGTAAAGGTCCTGGTTGAGATGCTGAGGTCAAAAATTATTGACAGAGGAACACACAAGGAAGATGAAAGTGATTTGGTGAAAAAATTTGGAATGCCGTCAGCACCGAAGCTAGCGCTTGCGTCGAAAGACAACATTAACGATTCGACTTCTGAGAGATTAGTAAAAAAAGCAGAAAGAGTACAGTTAGGTATGGGTAAAAAGGTTGATGGTGACGAGTTACTATGATGGGAGGTGAAAGAAGAGAAAAATTGAGCAAAGAGCTGACAAGAATTCCGAGGTAAGGACCCAGACTTATCATGAAGATACATAACAGAAGCAATATCGGATTATCAAATCGTTCGGATTATCGAACATATTGTGCTTTTCACAAAACAACAGCTAAAACGTGCCTAAAATGGGTTATAAGTGTTAAAGAAAGAAGAAGTACTGTATTTTTTTATGCACATAATTAAATTTCATAACCATAGAGTAAAAAAGTATTACAGTAGAAAAACGTATACACTACTATAATGTAAAATTATATGTACGTACATATTTTGAATAAATAACATAATCAATCAAAGTCCTAAAGTTTAAAAAAGTCTGTCATTTTCTTCTGAACCAGTGATGAAGTGCGTTTTTTGGCTGCTAAGTCTCGAATTTGCTTTAAGACCATCAATTGTGGTAAGCAGCATTCGGGTTGCCTTTCGTACCAGTTCATTGCCATCTCTAATGAACTAAACGCATCGGCATAGGATGGTCTCAAATCAGAAGTTTCTTCATCTTCACTGCTCTCCCCAGATTCGTTTTCCTCGGTGATGATGGAAAGAATTTCATCTTCATTATAAATCTAATATCCTGGATCATTCTTGTCACTATTGATCCACTCTGTTGCGTCAGTTACGTCACACTCCTCAAACCCAGGAATAGCCTGACAAAGATCGACAATTTCTCCGACAATCTGAGATTCTTCATGTTCTTCACCACAATTACAATTTTCGACTTCATTGTTCTCAGGCATAGGCCATAGCTTGCTCCAAGCTTTCGTCAGATTTTCCCCTGTTACATTTGCCCAAAAATTCACCAGAATATAGCAACAGTCCTTTAAGTTTATTTTTTTTGTAAACGCTATCACACTTTCTTCGTCTCTCTCTGCTAAAAGTAGCCGCCGAATCAATTCTTTCCTGTACAATCTCTTGGTTTTCGCAATGACTCCCTGATCCATTGGCTGGAGGAGGGCTGTTACGTTTGGAGGAAGGAAAATAATTGAGAAGTCTTCATTAATGGCGTTCAGTTTTCCTGTTTTGCCTTTCTCCTCTCTGAACTTTTTTACCTCTGGGATGAATGTGTTTGAATACCAATCGACAAAAATATCAGCTGACATCCAAGAGCTTTTTTGTGCTTTGTAAGTACAAACAGGAAGACATCATCATATGTTTTTGAAACAACGGGGCTTCTTACTTTTACCAATAAGCAGCAATGGAAGAGAGTGAGTGCCACTTGCATTTGCGCAAACCATAGCCGTTACCCTGTGTTTGCTTACTTTGTATCCAGGAGCTCGAGTTTCATTACGGGATGCAAAAGATTTTCTCGGCAATGAGCGCCAATTCACACCGGTCTCGTCAGCATTGTAAACATCATCCCTTCAACACCCTGCATTAACTACAGTTTCTTTAAATGTTTTTGTAAATGCTTCTGAAGCCACAGCGTCACCAGATAAGCTTTCCCCTTGAACATCAAATTGTCTTATTCCATGCCGTTGCTTAAATTTACTCAGCCAGCCACTTCTAGCCTTAAAGTCAGGAGGTCCGTTAAGTTTCTGATTGAAATCAAGAGCCTTTTTGCAAAGAAGTGGACCTGATATTGGTTCACCCAAGCTCCTTCTTTGTGTGAACCACAAATACAGCGCGTCCTCAAGAGCCATATTTTTAGCTGGTTTTAAGGTTTTCCTGTTTTTAGGTCCTTCACTACTGTCCTGTCTACATGCGTACTGCATTATGGCATCTGGTTTCGATTTAATATCGGTGATTGTGGACTTACCAACTCCATACTCCCTGGCCAACGATGCACCATTTTCATCTTTTTTAAGTCTTTCTATGATTTCTAGTTTCTTTTCCATGTTTAAAGTGTTATGTTTGCGTTTTAGTGACGACATTGTAACGTACTGTACTGATACGCAATCTTCAACTAAGAACGTGCATGCTCCGAAAAACAACACACGTTCACAGTGACAACAAAAGTGCGACTGAGCACAATATGAAAATATGTACAGCTGTAGTGTCGTGAGGAAGGGAGGGGAGAGGTCGTTGACTCACTTCCCGCGTGTATAGTGTATTCTGTATACAGGCAGTTCTCAAATTGCGACGATGAAGTCGAAGATTGAAATCCATTATTTTTTACACACTTTTAACTCATTATTTACGCATTTTTGCGACGCATATGCATGTATGTAAACAACAATTTCTGTTTTATTCTCAGAAAGAATTTGATGCATTCATATATGTACATATGTATATATTTTATGCCGCGGCAGCGTTCGGATTACTGGACGTTCGGATTACGGAGGTTCGGATTAAAGAGGTTCTACTGTACTTGCAAAATAATTTCACGAATCGAAAGACGAAAGAACAACGAACATTTTGAATACATTCACCTTAGTCAGGGCGTACAAAAAACATGAACTACAATGCACCACTCTATGCCGTTATAAAAATGAGCGCATGCAAAAACTAATAAATCCATTCGAACGGCGCTTCTGTAGATGCGATTTTGACAGAACTATGGCATTAGTGTCATATTACCCCGTGTGTCAAATTACCCCACCTTACCATACTTATTGGTCGAGAAAAGTACCTCGAATGGTCGAAAAACAGTACATTAAGTCCGCCATTTTGTAAACTAATTGCCTTTGCGACCGGCTTTCTATATGACTCCCATTTCACTGTTTGTTCATTTCAGAGTGAGGAAGTTGGTTCAAAGTGCTAAGTGTTTATGTTACGGCAGAAAACATAAAAGGAATAAATGAAAAGGAATAATCGCTTTCATTTTACAATTTTTCATGTAGGTGCGAAATTTTGAATACCAAAACAACGAAATCTAGAATTAATGTTGGTATTTTATTTTGGTACTGATTGCAGGGTACTTGTCGCGGCATTTCACTTCTCTCCAGTATAGTACTAGACTTTGAAAAGAAGGTGATCATAATTCCGAATGCAAAAAAAAAATTAAAAAAAAACAAAAAAAAAAATATTTGAACGAATTTGAACGCGTGAATTGTCTGAAACAAACAAGCTGATCGGCCTTAAATATCCGAAGATTGTATGTCTGTACAACGGACAATTACTGTGATCTCTGCTACTTATGAGTGTGCGGAAATATTTTCAAAATAATCTTACCGGATTTCCCATTGATATCCTTCGCTTTGAGGTTTCTAGCCTTTATTAACGTCAGCGTCAGGATGGAATTTGACGGATGATAACAGAGCGATGATAAAAGCTCTCCACATTTATCTTTTGCCGGTGGTTTCAAAGCTTTCCAAAATGTCTGTCTGCTAGCGAAGTCGACCTAAGTTGAAAATATTTAAATGTATTTACGATGACTAGTAATGAACAATGCATATGTACTGTTTTACTACTAATCAAAACACATAGTTAAACTCGACTACCTATTCACCATAACCGTTATCGATAGATGTATAGGTGGTATATTGGTGTTATTGTTGTTGTTTGTTTGTCTTTGGGGATCTTTTTGGTTTATTTACTTGTTTATCATCATCGTGTTGTCTTGTCGTCTAGTTTTTATATGTTTTTGAGTATCCTTCTTCGATTTTGTGCCCCTTGCTATCACTAGAGGACAAGCAGGGATCAAAAATTGAAGAATAGCTCACAAAAACGTAAAAAAAATATATGAGAATACAGCACACTGAAGATAAACAAACAAACAAAAACGCCCCAAAAACCGAAAAAGGACAAACATACCAGCCAAATATCTATCAATAAAATTGTCAAACGACTATGGAGAACACTTCGCCGAGTTTTATCACACTCATTTACAATGCACAAAATCAAATATTCGGTTAAGGCAACGTAGCACCTCCAAATTTTTAAAAAATTGATTTTTGTTTTTTGATTGAATATGTTAGAATGAAGGTTTTAAAACATGATTTTAATAATATAAAATTGAAATTCTAAAACAAAAAAATTTTATTTTATTTTATAAAAAATTTGGGCAGCATATTACCACACAATTTCAACTGATGAGAACCCTCAACACTGTTATTGTCCTGTTGGAGAAACGACTTGGTGTAACTGGCGCAAAGCGGAGGCAGCGGGTGATAATGCATTAAACAATTTCAAGTATCCTCCACCTTTAGATGATGAGGTACAAGAAATTTTAAAGCCTATTTATGATGACTTATCATCAGAAGATTTATTAAAGCGTTGCTTGGGCAATTTTGCGCAGAATAATAACGAAAGCTATAATTCTTGTGTTTGGAATTTGGCCCCCAAACATACTTTTTGTGGGAAAAACGTACTAAATATGGCTGCAAATATTTCTGTATGTACATTTAGTGAAGGATTTATGGCTATCTTGAAAAAAATGCAAGTCATGGGAATTACAATTGGCCAATGTGCGCTGGAACATGCAGAGCATAAGAGATGCTGCAAGAATTAACCAGGCGGAAAAACACTCGACTGAGGCATCTAAAGAGGCCAGAACTGCTCGAAGGGAGCAAAAATCTTTAGAAGAGGAGGAGTATGAGCAAGAAGAAGGTGTATTGTATGGTCCAAGCATCGCAGATTAATTTTCGATAAGATTTATTGCAAAAAATATTGAATTTTAACTTGATATGCGATTTTCTCGAAACAACGTTTTTCAAGTTGGCGTGCATGATTAAGAAAAACAATATTATCCAATCGTTTTGAAATTTTAACACGTTAATTTGCACATGTTAATGCTCAGAATGAACCTCGGATGAAAAAATCGGCATTAAACTTTTTTTAGTTATAGCCGATTTTTGGGGGAAAAAAAAACTCGATTTTCGAAAAAACGCCGCCATTTTGTAATTTTTCAACCAAATTTTTTTTTTTTTAGTTCATTCCAAGGCCGCTTTGATGCTGGTCAAAACCCCGTTTTTGTTTTTTTTCAGACTTTCCTGAGGGCAGTTATCATGCGCGCCAGGTTTTTTTGGTGTATTTTCCAAAAAATTGTAACAGGCGACAGGGGGCCACAAAACATTTTTAACAATTTTGTTTATGTAGTCTAAGACATATAAAGTATGTGTAAAAAGTTTCATTAAGATATGTCTTTTTATTCAATTCAAAACAAGCCTTTGAAAATAAAATTTTTTTTTCAATTTGAAGGCTATGTCGCCTTAAACTCGACTTAATCGTTCCCATTCGGGAAATTTTACCACGAAATTGCAAATAGGTGGTAGCAGAGGCCAAAAATTGAAAAGAAACATATAAAAAGTCTAGCGCATCAGAACCGCTAGAAAACTAATTTACGAAGAAGTTATCTTTGGAAGATTTGATAATGTGTGAAAACGTTATACACTTCTTTGTAGCATCATATCAACCATTTCTTACTCAAAGGAACAAATATCATTTTCTGACAGCATTTTCTATAACACAAATGATGAAAATGTTCACTGCTGGCCAAAGCCGTCTTAGATCAATTTGGGGCCCTGGGCACTTTAAGATAAATGTGGCCCCTATGACAGAGGGCTGTTAAAAACAGGCAAAAGAGAAGATCAAGTGCAGGTGTGCAAAATTATAGATATATTATCTGTTATTTTCATATATATTAAAAGTCACATTAAATTAATTGGTAATTATAATCCGGGAAAGTAATTCTTCAACCATTATAAGCAGATTAGTAATTAAAAAGTCTATATTGATTGAATGGGTACTTTGCTAGATTTTAGACAAACAAAATCATTAATCATTTTTCTTCAAAGTCTCTTTGAGCATATCACATTCTATGGACATTAATGACAAACTGGTCAATCTTTCTTGAAGCATTGTACTTATTTTCGGTACATGTTTTATTTTTTTCAATTTTGAAAAGGAGCGTTCCTCACTGCAGTTAGTTACCATCATGCATAAAAAGATTCTCAATGCAATTTCTACATTTGGAAACGTGTCTTCAATTTTGTCTTCTTTCAAAAGATGATATATTTCTGAAATATAATTAGTTTCTTCATCTTGACTCCTTTGAACACTTTTCAAGTATTCTGGTAAATGCAGACATTCCATTTTTAACTTTTTCTTGCTAACGTCGTTATGGTAGATTTTAGGGAATTCTTTGCGACTTTGACTCAACACCTTGGGACTCAAAATTTTTAAGCGAGATAAAAAATCGAACTGATGACTTATTTCCTTGTACGAATTCAATTGCTGTTTTAAATGAACACTCAGGGTATCAATTATGGGAATAAAAGTTTCTACTTTGAAACTTAAATTTATCTTTCCCATTTAGTTAGACTGATGGCGCAGAACCATCAAATTATGTCTGACGTGAGCTTCTACATCTTATTCTTTGAGATAGGTTCTTGTAGTCACACTCCGGATTTTTCACTTTGGCGGACGATTCAAAATCATCAAATTTATCCCTTGCATTAATAATAAAATCATCAAGTGAAGCTTACAAGTTAGTTGCAACGTCCATTTTTATAGTTTTTTTTTTCTGAAGATAAGTATTTGTTTTGTCTATTCTTTCAATATGGTGTTCCGAATTTCAGTCAGTAAGATAAGTTTCAAGTTTTAAATTTTTTTGGACAAACTAAGAGCTTCGCCTAGTTTCTTTTCTTGTCTGCTCTGCATCCTCCGCGATAGACGTCAAGGTTTCTATAATTTGTTTAAAACCTTGATGTAAGGCGCTTACTGCATCAGCTCGTGCAGATCATCTGGTTTGAGAAAACTTTTAAGAACTTTTTTTGAGCCTAAATACTTAATCAATGTATTCCATCGGTGAGTAGAATCAAAAAAAAATGTACAATTTCTGAACCATTTGAACAAAACTTATTGCCTTTCGTACACAGCCAGCGGGATGAAGAACTACCAAGTTTAGAGAATGTCCCCGACATGATACAAAGGTAGCAAATTCACATTTCTCCTTGATTTTTGCTTGCAAACCAGCATACTTTCCTGACATATTTGATACTTTGTCGTAGCTTTGCCCGCTGCAATCTTTGATTTGTATGTCATGATTCTCTAAAAATTTCAGGATGGTTTCGGTTAATTATTCTGATTTGTGCTTTTTGATAGGTATACATTCCAAAAATCTTTCAATTGAAACACGGTCTTTTACGTATCAAATCATAAATTTTAAGTGGTCAGTATGAGAAAAATCGGGCGTGTTTTCAACGTTAATCAAAAAATACTTAGCTAATTTATTTGCTTTATAGTTTTTTTAGAAACTGCTTTCCCATTACGTCAATAAACACATTACAAACATTCGCTGATATATAAGAAATGTGTCCTTTTTCAGAATTTCCATTTTTTTTAGATGATATTCAAGAAATTTATCAAGCTCACTTAATAACTTCACACATCCTAAATAATTTCCATTGTTGGGAGATCTACGGATTTCATTGTCTCTTCGAAATGGAAGCCCTCTCAATGCCAAAAATTTTGCAACTGCCACAACCCGTTTAAGTACACTTTTCCAGTGATCTATTTCTTTTTGATATTGACAAAGCAAGTCTGTGTCTACTCTACCAACTTCTTTACTTGATGTAGAACTATAAGATTAATGTGTTTCCAATCATTACATCTACCCGGAGAGCATAGGTTTACATAAGAAAGGTTAAATAAGCAGCGAGAAAGACAAAGCGAATACAGCAACCAATTTCTTTCAACACTTTCATTATTTTTTTATTTGCTGGATAATCCCGAATGGATAGGATAATCCCGAACAGAAATGTCGTCCCGGCCGTGCGTTTCAAGTAGGAACAGAAGGAATTAAAATGCCCTCCTCACACATTGAAGATCGATTTGTTTATGTTTATTCCAGTGATGCCCAAACTTACACCACCCAAAATGTGCATGTGTTAAAGCTGTACTGTTTCTACAATAATAACACATAAGATTGATAAGATACTCTTTAAAAGTGGGATCATATACATATATGAAAGCTTAAAAGCCCATTTACCCGCGAGTATAGGCTTGAGCATCACTGGTTTATTTATTCACAAATAATTTAAGGATATCACCTACTAGAAAGCAGATAGAGCTGCCAGTGCTGGCCCCCGGTTCATGAAATTGCTATAAAAGCAGAGGGATAATTATTAAGTATAGTCAGATAATTTATTTTAATTTTCGCAAAATAAATATATTTATCGGTTGTGATCTGGAAATAAGGGGCCCTATAGATGGCGGGGCCTTGGGCACTTGCCCAGTGTGCCCATGCGCAAAGACGGCCCTGCTGCTGGCAACATTTGTCCAACACAGCAGCAATAAATCTACCCTAACATGCTTGTGCTTAATCAACCTATCCTTTGAATTTTATTTTCATCCGATGATGTCATCGAAAGTTTCAGCGATTAAACTATGTCTGGGGCTACCATCCAAAAAATTTCCAAAACTCGGAAAATTTAAATATCGGTTGCTTATTTTATTGTGAATGCTTTGCTTATGAATAGAAAATTGCAGCATCTGTTGGTGCGATATTTACGAAATTGTCCGGTGCTGGCAATCATGTGCTAGCACCAGAGCTGCTTCACGTTGTGTTAAACCCACCCTATGAATTTTGTTTCGATTGAATGGCTGCGCTGTAAGTTATAGGAGTGAATTAAATTTTAGGGCTTCCATCGTCCAAACTTTTAAAATTTTTGAAATTTTTGAAATTTTTAAAATTTTTTTTGTTGTTAATTGTCATTGCTGGATCATTCCTATTCGGAAATTTTATGGCAACATCGCTCGATAAAGAAATGACAGTAAATTACGAAATTCATCATAGCTGGCAACCCTTTCACGGTTTTTCAACGAAATTCCTACAGAATTAGATATGCAACAACATCCACTTATCACATGAATTTCGTTTTGATTTCGTTACTGCATAGGAAGTAATAGGGAAAAAAACCTTTACTTTCCTGAGCAAATTTACAATATTTAGGAGACAAAAATTGCCGTAGCTGGCGTCCCTATACTAATTTTTCAACCAAATTTCTATGAAATCTATCTTAGAGAAAGGTTCACCTGCTGCGTGAATTTCGTTAAAATATGTTGGCTAAATCGGAAGCTATAGGCCAAAACCCAGTTTTTTTTTTCTCAGCGATTTTTCCAAATGGCACCACTGCCACAGTGTCGCTCGTTTTTCAAAATCACTTCTATCAGACTTGGTCCTAGCTAATTTCAACATGTCCTGTAAATTTCATATTGATCGCATTATCCGATCGTCAGTTCTCGTACACAGAAGTTTTGAGTGCTGAAAATAGAGGTAATTTGATCACGGGTTGCCGCTCTTGTTTACCGCGGGATTCTGATATATTTTATTTGACTTGGTGGACAAAAGTCAAAATTTATCAATAATTTGAATTTATTTTCAAAAACCAAAAATTTTTCAGGAAGGTCGATGATTTGAAGGATTTTGGTTCAGGAGCCTGCTGTAGCTACAGTCTTGAAAGTCCTGCCCGCACAGTCTTGAAAGTCAATGTGTGCAAAATTCTGGTCTACATCAACACGCTTTGAAAATTTCACGATGATCCATTGTTTTTCTTAGAAGTTATGACAAATCGAAATTTTGACGAAAATCCTTGCCTACTTTTAGGCACTCAGCGCCTACAGAAGGCTCAAAATTTCAACTTCTTTATTATAAGCAAACTTAAAACATAATAAGTTTTCATTTCTAGTACCTTTTTTTAACAAAAATTTACACTGCTTGGAAATATAGGAGCACCTGAAAATTCACTTAAATGCCCGCCGCCTCCAAAAATTTCAGCTCAATCGGGTTGGCCACTCCAGAGATTATCCCCCTTAACCATTTTGCTGATATATATAAATATATATATATATATATATATATATATATTATATATATATATATATATATATATATATATATATATATATATATATATATATCTATTATATATATATATATATATACATATATATATATATATATATATATATATATATATATATATATATATATATATATATATATATATATATATATATATATATATATATATATATATATATATATATATATATATATATATATATATATATATATATATATATATATATATAATTTTCGGCGAAGCGATTTTAATACTAATATTCTTCGAACATTAGTAAAAATACACAAGAAGAGAACACACCAAATAACATAACATGAAACACCTGCAAAAATATACAAAGAAACGCGAAAACGTATGTAGGGTAGAAAGGTCCTACAAAATAGTGAAACATGACTTTCAGTTTTAAGCTTAGTATTGTCTTCGATTGCACGTGAAATTTTTGTTGCGTGGAATTAATTAAAAGATAGACTTGATTAAATACGATTTGTATCGTTACACGATTTTAATGGGAATGACAAAAAACAAAAGGATATGTTTCCGTATGTAAACATATGTACAAGTATGTGTAAATAGGCACATTTCATTTCAAGAAGTATATACGATGCTGCCGCCATCTATGAGTGACTGGAACGTGTCCATTCAACACTCCCACTCGTTCCTGTCATGGTTAAGTCTCGATTAATTGTAAACTTTCCACGTCCAAGTGGTTTCGTAAGCATGTCAGCAAGCTGCTCGCCAGTAGGTATATGCCTTACTTCAATAATGCCTTCTTTCTTAACTTCCACCTTCTTCTTCTTGGTGGGTTGCTTGAAATCCTTCAACTCGTCTTCTTCGGTGAGGATTGTCAAAGTATTCTTCTTGCGTTCGCCAACCTTCGTGATACGCTCGACGGCCTTCTTCAAATGGTCCGAGGTCAAAAGGTGCGAATCAATTTCGATTCGGGTGAGGAAATCCTTGCTACACTCGAGGTATTTAGAATACAACAATTTCTTGAGCAAACAAACGTGACCACTCCTATCCGCAAATCCAAATGGCTGCTTCATATATATCGATTCTGGTCGTTGTGAACAGCCTTTGACTACGAGACGTGCTTTGTGACGTTCTGTTGAACCATCATGATTTGTCTTCAATCTAAATATCCATTTATTGCTTAATGCTTGTCGACCTTGAGGTAAATCTACTAGTTCCCAAGTGTGGTTTTCCTTTAAAGACTTCAATTCGTCAGCCATTGCGAGCTCCCACTGTTTTGAACATTTCGAAGAACGTGCTTCTTCAATTGTATTTGGAATATCCACATTGGCCAAAAATGCACCTGCTGAAAAGGAACAATCTTCTACAGATAACATGCATTCTTCCGACAGTGTCTGAATGTCATTTGCTGCCTTTTTAGCTGTTTTACTTCGCGTTCGTGCCGCTGGCGGCCCATCATCGTCATCTTCTATTAAGTGCGATTGGTCATTTTCAATTAAATTAGGAAATTCATCCAATAGCTGAGCCATTTGTTTTGGATGATCTTCCAGGATTTTTACGTCACGAAATGTTCGCACATTATTAGTTCCGGGCTGCCACAAACGATATCCATTCTTTGCATACCCAACTAACTTCAACTCAATGGCTTTTGGCTGCATCTTCCATCGCTTCGTTTCATCAATAAGCGCATACGCTTTACTTCCTATAATTCGCAATTTACTAACATCTGGTTTCCGTCCATGAAACACTTCAAACGGTGTTCTACCTTCCAGTCGTTTCAACGGGATCAAATTTCGTAAGTTTGCTGATGCTACCAACGTTTCGGCCCAAAGCCCTAACGGTAAATTTCCAAGCATGGATAGAGCCGATTCGACTATTGTCCTATTTTGCCTCTCTACGCGACCATTTTGCTGAGGGCAATACGGGACCGTGTATTCAGCCTTTATCAAATTATTTCTCAATAACAGTTTAATTGCTTGACTTTAAATTCTGCAGCATTATCGCATTTAATGCGATGTACTTGGTGACCTGCTGCTTTAACATTTGCGATTACCTCTGCTAAAGCATCTGTAATTCCTTCTTTTGTCTTGAGTGGTATCTCCCATACATAGCCAGAACAGTCATCAACAAATGTTGCGCTGAACCTGGAGCCTCCAAAACTTTCAACACGCATCGGTCCGATAATGTCAAAATGTATCTGTTCACCTGGTTTTCTGGAGCGTTCGGTGTTTTCTGTAAATGTTTCACTACACATTTTCCCAAAAACACAACTTTCGCAAAATGTATTTGGTTTTGGCTGTGATGGCAGATTTAAGATCTTCATACCTATGATAGCTGTTCCATTTGCTAGCTCGCGAACTACTTCATAGTTTGGATGCCCAAAACGTTCGTGCCATGTCTGCAACGAAGCCTCTGAGGTTAAAAGACATGCATGTATGTCACTGGATGTAATTTTTTTCAAAATCCATCTGGTATAAATTATTCGGCATTCTATGTGCAACACTTATTACCTTACCGTCACGAGTTATAGTCATTTTGTCACCAAATGCATTCACTTTGCAACCTTTTCGTGATACTGAGCCAATCGATATCAAATTTCGTCCAATTCTCGGCACGTAAAGTACATCAGTAATTGTCAGATTGCTACCAGATTTCGATTTGATTCGAATGTTTCCATGGCCTTCTGCGTAGAGCATATCGTTGTTGCCGATTTTGACACCAACGTCACCAGATTTTATCACTACGAAATCATCAAATTTAGACCTGTCATTGGTCATATGAAAGCTTGCTCCGCTGTCGAGAATCTAGCCGTTAGTCTGTTCAGTCACCGCGAAACATTCATTTTCAGCAACTAGAAAATAACTTCCTGATGCTGTCGCTAGACTCAAATCTCCTTCTTTAGGTTGTTTTGCTTGATCTGCTTTCATTTTGAAGCAATGTGCTTTAATGTGACCTTTTTTGTTGTCAGTAAAAGCAAACAATATTCTTGTTATCACGTTTTCGGTTTTTCTTATTATTATTATTACCCTTTTGGGCAATCATAGCATCTCCATTGCCAATTAAGTCCACCGTTGGCATTGACGATTCAATAATTTGAAGCTGCTCACGCATTTTATCAAATGACAACGTCATACCACAAGCCGCTTGTATTATGTACGTTTGACGGAACGTTTCAAATTTCTCGGGTAATTCTGTCATTAGTATCGTATACAGCGGACGTTTAGTCCGCGGACTAAACACCAAATTCCACCTAAATTTTTTAGTCCACGTGCTGTATACACTCGTGGACCGACCTAAATTTAGGTCGGTCCACGATTTCAAGCGACCTGACCTAAATATAGGTCGTGGACTATAATCGTTGTAAACACACGCGACCTAAACATTGATTTTTGGGCGACTGTTAATAATGTATGTATGTTGAATATAAGCTCATAACATTCCCCTTTGACACAAAATCAATGAAATAAACATGTTTGCGAGACAAATGTAACGATAAATACAGTGCATGAAGGAAAATTAAACTAAATGACAGCTGTCATATGCGGACGAGGACTAAATTCCACCTAATGTGCCAAATAGATATTGGCCGAGCCCAGGCGAGCCGAGTGTGTGGACGGTCCAGACAAGCGACTTTGACAGGTGTCAGAGGCGCTCGTCCGCTTTCCGATCGGAATGGATGTTGAGCACGAGCCAAAGCGATTTCGGACGAGCTGTCAAATGCCGTCCACATGTTCGCGGTCTCGTCTGACTTCGGCTCGCCTGGTCTCGGCCAATATGTATTTCCCACATAAGCAAATTTTAGGTCAGATTGGTGTAAACACCTGAGGACTAAGTTCATTTAGTCCGCGCTTTAGGTCAGGTCACTTTTGGTCCGACCGCTGTAAACCTGCACATTAGCTTTCCGACCAAGGCTGTGTCATCTACTTCGACATCTACAGCTTTTAGCCTCTGCACAAGCACTGCCAATTCTGCACAAAAACTCGAAATTGATTGTCCTGCCATGAACTTCTTCGCCATTAACGCCTGATGTATCAGATACTTATTTGTTTCTGATTTTGATTCGTAAAGCGAACGAATTTTCCTAAATACGTCTGCTGCAGTTTTGCAGTCACGAATTGATGAATGGTCGTCATCATTCAACCCACATGTCAGGATGCGAATCGCCTTTGCATCTTTGACATCCCAATCCATTTTCGCTTTCTCATTTTCAGGACACTCAGAATCACCATCAGCTTCTGCCTTGACTCTATGACTGCGTAGACACGCTTCCACCTCGTACAGCCAACGCTGGTACGTTGTCTTCGTTAAGACAGGAATCTTCTCGTCGTTTGCAGTCATCTTTTTCATGCCCCAAACTCCCCCAAACTTCTTTTAATTACATTTGACTTGGGACTGGGCCCATAACCTGTTGCGTGGAATTAATTAAAAGATAGACTTGATTAAATACGATTTGTATCGTTACACGATTTTAATGGGAATGACAAAAAACAAAAGGATATGTTTCCGTATGTAAACATATGTACAAGTATGTGTAAATAAAATCAAAGTAGGCACATTTCATTTCAAGAAGTATATACGATGCTGCCGCCATCTATGAGTGACTGGAACGTGTCCATTCAACAATTTTCATACCAAATTTCACGTGAAATTTGTTTCGGCGAAAATTTAGCTTGATCTATTCACTTCTTTGCGTCAAAAGTTCCCTCTTTCAGTAATTTCAGTAGGGTCTGAGCTACTGAAAAATACTGAAAAGTGTCAAACGGAGTAAATATTTTCAAATGTGCGCGGCAAGCAACATATTTTTGGCGTAATGTTGCTATGAAGGTCCAATATTTTTGTGGCGATAATTTACTACCGCTTAGGATGACTTTATAATCACTAATGTTCTACCAAAAACCGAAAACTGACACTTTCGGTTGTAAATTTTCAGGAAATACAATGAGAGCGTTCCCGTACTTTTCATGAAATTCCCCACCACATGATTCAGGAAAATTCAGTAAAATTCAGTTACTGAAAGTACGGGAACATACCTCTAGTATGTGACATTTGATGTCAAAAACCATTTGAAAATTGAACGGTGCCGATGTCTTATTTACTTGACATTTTATCTGTCAGTAACCTGCAGTCTCCGCTTTCCCCATTGTTAAGCTTTCCACTCGAAAGAATAACCAGATAATGGAGACTTGTCAAAATTTACCTTCAGGATTAAGGCTGGTACTGAGTGAATCGTGAAGCTAAATTTTGACATGTCTCCGTTATCTGGTCATTCTTTCGAGCGAAAATTTTGGCAATGGAGAAAAGCAGAGACACTGCTTATTCTTGACGGACAAAATTTCAAGAATTTCAATTTTCGATCGATTTTCTTATTGGAAAGTCATTTGCACTGCTCAGTTTTCAAATTGAAATACCAAATGTCACTTTTTAGCTCGAAAGAATGAACTGGACAGTTTGTCCATTTCAAAGCGAAATCAGCTTCGAAGCAACTTTTCATGCTAAAAACAGAGTGTAACTCTTACTTATTTTTAAGCTAAATTTTCGCGGAAACAAATTTCACGTGAAATTTTGTATGAAAATTTCACGTGAAATCGAACTCAGTACTATGCTTTAGAGGCTAAAAGCTGGTACTTTGTGAGGTAGTAGAAATGGAGTGGACATGCCCATAACATTTACATTGAAGGGGATGGTAGTAATTTTTTAGCTACTCATTGTCAAATCGGGTCAAATCCAAGTAGTTCCCCTCCAATTTGACAATGAGATCAAAATGGCGTAAAGGCAGCTTTAACATGCTTTGTGCGCGAGAGGATTGAAGGGGCTAATGGTGGAAAGTTATACCGTCCGTGTCCAGGGGCTCTGGTACTGAGCTAATTGTGAAGCTAAATTTTGACATTTCTCCATTATCTGGTTATTCTTTCGAGTGAAAATTTTGGCAATAGAGAAAAGCGGAGTCACTGCTCATTCCTGACGGATAAAATGTCATTAATTTATATTTTCGATCAATTTTCATATTGGAAAGACATTTTCACGACTCATTTTCAAATTCAAGCACCAAATGTGACTTTTTAGCTCGAAAGATGAACTGCACATACTAAATTGGCGTGAAATGAATGGAGACTTGTGTCTGAACCGAGTACAACTCTTATTATTTTATTTTCAAGCTAAATTTTCGGCCGAAACCAATTTCACGTGAAATTTTGTATGAAATTTGACTGGGATCCAGTTTCAAATTGCATCAGGTCTAAAAAACCATCCATCTGTCCATAGTAATTTCGTACTTCCTTTCGCTAAACTCCCTTTTGCCGATTAACACTACGCTTAACTTGAATGGTCGTTTTTCTTGATCTTATCCTCTTGAATATTCCCTATACTGCGATATATGAATCCGCCTTGTTTCCATCCCTTTGGTTTTAGTAGACGCTCCCTACCCTCCTCTCTCTTTTTATGTTTCACTGGCATATTCCTCGGAGAAGGGAAACTCAGTTGCTCCTCGGTACAATTTTTCGCAAGGCTAATTAGACAGGAATGACATCAGAATTTGAAAAGGGCTAACTGTTTTTCGTTCTTCTGTGGGCTAAAAATTGATCATGCACTTTCCAAATTTTATTCCTTCCTCAATTACGTTATCTGTACCTAATCACTTACCTTTTACCCTCATAAATCTACAGCTCCTCCTTGGTTCACCTTACGAGTTTTGAGGCCAATCCAATTAAAAAATGTTGGTTGGAAAAAGTTTCGAAGATTAAATTCTGCCATTGATCTTGCCGTTTTTCGGACCCTGCGATCCTCGGCTAAAATGGAAATGAAGTAGGCAGTGGCACGATTACTTTGCTAGTCTAGAATCACCTATTTCTTCTTGCAATATTAAACCTTTTTGGTCATACATTCGGTCTTTGAAGAAAAATACTTCCATCCGGAAAGAAATATCTTTCAATGGCTCTACGTCCTCATCTGCACAAGATGTATGTGAGTTTTCCGTTAACTTATTTTCTTCCTTCTTTGAAAGTTTTTCGTCTCTTGTACATACCCTTGAATTTCCTTCCCTTCCTCCTTCTCTTTCTCTAATCCATATTAATCCAATTGAAGTCGAAAATTTATTGCTCAGCCTTGATCAGCATTCCGGTGGTGGTTCTGATTGTATTCCCAACTTCTATATGTGCTCTATGTCTTCTTCATTATGCGTCCCCTTCTCGATTCTCTTCAATTTGAGCCTATCTTCCGGTGTGTTTTTTTTCTGCCTCGAAAGTTTCTAAACATTTTTTTTTTCAAATTTCCTATTTTTTCGAGTTTCTAATTTACAAAACTGGCGATGTTTCCTCCGTATCCAATTATCGTCCTATTTCTCTTCTCCCTTGTTTCAGTAAAATTCTTGCAAACGTTATCTTCTCTATAATGTATCGCATGATTCACCCTATCCTAGCTCCGGAACAGCATGGGTTCGTTAGGGGGTAAGCTTTCTTTGACTAACCTCATCCTCTTCGCAAACGCAGTTGCCTTAAATCGTCACAAACAAGTTCCACGTAGCATGCACCGATTTTTCTAATAATGCTGTCAACCATATGATGTTACTGAATAAAGTTAGGCAGTTTGGTTGTTTCGGGAGATTCCTTTCTTTGTTTTTTGTCAATAAAATTTGAATATATATATATATATATATATATATATATTATTATATATATATATATATATATATATTAATATATATATATATATATATATATATATATATATAATTATATATATATTATATATATTATATATATACTATATTATATATATATATATATATATATAGGGTCATTCCACGGAAAAATCGACCAACGGTCCTTTTATCGCTATCGTCAGATTTCAATGAAATTTTCACTGTGAATATAAGTAGTTGAGTTATGTGCACCAATAAAATATTTTTGGAAAATATGGTATATTTGCGGAAATATGGGCCTCTTGAAGTTTTTGAGAAACGTCCGGTTCGTGTTGCATTCAAAAAATTGTATAAAATCTTCTACTTTACGTAGAGGCCTTCAAATATAGCTTGTTGGAAATGGACAAGGTGTAGATATTCTAGCAAAAACAGTGCGAGAAAACATCCTGGGCAAAAAGGATAAAAAGGATAAAAAAGGATCATTACAGTGTCCCTTTATCCTTGAATATTTCAAAATGCGCATCTTCGATTTTCTTCATTTTTTTTATATATTGTAAACAGTTATATAAACTGCAAACGTGCGAAATTTCAAAGTGGAGCTCGTAAAAGTACAGACGTGAGAAATTTTTAAAGGTGTGGAATACTGTAACCACTGAAGAAAATTTATAGAAAATGGTACCGACACAAGAGGTCTGTTCGCGTACTTCAGGCAAACTGCAGCAGTAACAGAATTTGGCAGCTGGCTTCTTTTTGCTGCGAAATTTGGCTTGCAGCAAGAGTGCGAAAACGACTTGTTGTGAATCTATTTTAATATATTATAATAGATTCAGGTACGCGAACAGACCTAAGGTGAGACCTACAACATATGATAGGAAATAACTTGATGGTAGCTCGACGTTTTTTTCCCAAAATCAAGGACTTGAATTCCTCAGTTATGGGTAATTATTGTTTATGATTTTTTTTTATGATTTTTTTTTTTGCAGGAAAAGTGCGTCGATTTTTTTCGTAACTAATAGACCTTACACTATAATATAAATTGTTTGCTATAATTGAGAAAAATCATTTGTAAGCAATCATAAAACAAAAATAAAGAAAGCAGATTATTCAAAGCAGATTTCATTTACTGGCGCCACGAACAATAAGGATAATTTTGGGTTTTCCCTACATCTAGGGTTTCTTGTCAGATCATACTGTACCTACATATATTTTTAATTACTTCTTTTCTTTGCCTGTTTCGCATATTTTTACAACATAAAATCTGGGCTAATTGCAATGCCTGTAGTTTACTTTGATTCCTAGAAATTACTTCAAGGGTATAGATCGGGATAGTTGAAGTTAAGGAAAGTCTTGGGTACATATAGACAGTAATTTTTATCAAATGGACATTTTGAATTCGGAGTGCAAAGAATAAACAGAGAACATAACGAAGGTTTGAGAGTTTCATACATTGAATATTTAACTAGCTACGAAAATTGAGCATACCACAAAGTATGAAGCTTAAGTTTAAAGATACACATACGTATAGTTTCAAAATGGAAAAACGTTTTTATACCAAACGTTGCTGCAATCCGTTTGGAAAAACTCATCATATTGTAAAAAGTAACCTCAGAAATGTATTACAATGGATGGTGGAAGCAAAACCAAACCTACAGTTGCAATGGAAAATCTGTGGGGCATGTCGAATTAATTTATTAAAATTACATAAAGCAAACAAAGAAAATATTCAGAGCGAGTTTAATGTTAGTGAAGAAGTGGAAGGAGAAGAAGTGAACGTTGGTGCCAGCACTTCATATAATATTAGAAGTGAAGAAAATGTACCAAACGAAACGGAATTAAATAGTTATAAGCAATGAAAGTGTAATTGATGCTGAAAGTGACAATCCAAGTGATGTAGTGTTTTGTGATACAAGTGAAGTATTAGATCTCTTAAATAAGTGCTTTAAACTTATTGGTGAACCAGAATTTGAAAGAAACAGATTAAAAGAGGCTACTTATATCAGGAGAAAGTTAAAAAACTTCACTAACGTACTGTACAAAAACGTATTTAAAATAAAGCAGGATCTACCCACAGAAGAAAAAAAAACCAATAATGAACTATCTATAGTAAATAATATTAAAGAAGTATATTCTAAAGCTACAGAAAAGGAAACAAAGAGTTTGCTTTTATCACTTTTGCCAACGAATTGGTCAAGTGCTAAAGTAATGTCCGAATTTCCTGACGCAACCAGATATATGATTAAAAAAATTAGACGAGTTTATACTTCCCCGAAAAGCCGACGAAGTACGGATCCACATGTCGATGGTCTCATAAAATCTTTCTACAGCGACGATGCAAACAGCAGACTGATGCCAGGCAAAAAGGACTATATTACAGTAAAGGTATATCTCAAAAAACATTTTTCCTAATCAAAATAGCTAATTTAGGTGTATTTCTAGACTGGTGAAGGCAAAAAGCAATTCCAAAAAAGACTAATATTGTGCAACTTAAAAGAGTTATACAGCCAATTTAAATCTGATAATACCGGTATTAAAGTCGGATTTTCGAAGTTTGCGGCACTACGGCCTAAATATTGCATTTTAGCGGGAGCATCGGGAACACATTCTGTCTGTGTATGCGTTATACATCAAAACGTTAAATTAATGATTGAAGGATCAAAAATAAATCTTCTAACAAAGGATTCCGATGTAAGCTTGGCTAATTATAAGGACTTTTTATCTCTGATGATATGCTCTCCTCCACAAATAGATTGTTATTTTGGTAATTGCCAGGATTGTCCTGGATCAGCCGTTATTGTGAATACATGTGAAAAAAAATTTGAAGAAAATTGCATCAGCAGTATTAGTTATAAGCAATGGACTTATACAGATCGTTCTACTTTGGAAACTAGATTAGAATATACTGCGGACTTTCTTGAAACTTTTTCCAATAGATTAAATATATTGCTTGAACATTCCTTCCTAGCAGAACAGCAAAGCGGGTACCTAAAAGAATTAAAAAGTCGGCTTCGCCCTAATGAATTAATAGTTTTACTCGATTTTTCGGAAAACTATTCATTTATTATACAGGATGAAGTACAGGGCTACCATTGGACAAATGCACAAGCAACTATTCATCCTTTCGGTGTATATTACTTCGATTCTGATTTGCAGACCGTAAATTGCACAAATCTCATCATCATATCGGAATGCATGAAGCACAACACAACATTAGTTCATCTGTTTCAAAAACATCTAGTAAATTTTTAAAAAAATAAATTTTCCACCATTGACATTATCAATTATTTTTCTGATGGAGCAGCATCCCAATATAAAAATCGATTTAACTTTATTAATATAAATAAACATTTAGATGATTTTGGAATAAAAGCCGAATGGAACTTCTTTGCTTCTTATCACGGCAAAAGTATTTGTGATGGATTAGGTGGAACTCTAAAAAGATTGGCGGCTAAAGCAAGCTTCCAGAGACCATATAATCACCAAATAACTACACCACTTCAGCTGTATAACTGGGCTAAGGATAACATCGTTAACATGAACTTTGTGTATGTACCACTTAGTGAGTATGAAAATGAAGAAAAGTTGCTACGAAATAGATTTTCTAAATGTCTTAAAATTCCTTCAACACGGAGGATTCACTTTGTTTCACCCTTGAATGAAAATACCATTAAGACGAAATACTTTTCTTCCGCAATATATTCAAGAAATCAACCTACGGTATGAATACTTTCCTATGTACTAACTTTACAGTTTAGCTAATATAAGGATACTGTATGTATAAGTTTATCTCATTGTACAATAAATAAATAATATTACAAAATAGTTTTTAAATCTATTTTTGAAACCTAAAATTCCTTCGTACCTTATTTTGTAAGTTTTGCCTTGTTTCGGTACCATTTTATATCAATTTCTTTGGCGGTTATAGTATTTCACTCCTTTAAAAATTTCTTGCAACTATACTTTCACGAGCTCCACTTTGAAATATATGAAATATATTTGTAGTTTATATAACTGTTTACAATATATAAAAAAATGAAGAAAATCGAAGGTGCGCATTTTGAAATATTCAAGGATAAAGGACACTGTAAAGATCCTTTTTGTCCCTTTTGGCCAGGATGTTTCTTGCATTATTTTTTCTAGAATGTCTACACCTTTTTCTTTCCAACAAGCTATATTTGAAGGCTCTACGTAAAGTAGAAGATTCTATACAATTTTTTTTTTATGCAACACGAACCGACGTTTCTCAAAAACTTCAAGAGGCCATATTTCCGCAAATATACCATATTTTCCAAAAATATTTCATTTTCGATAATAAGCTCACCAGACCTTCAGGATACCAAAATATTTTCAAATTCCAAGGAGGTGAGTTCAAAAATTTTCTGAAAATTGGTCGATTTTCAATGGAATTAACCTATATATCGTCGGGTGTACGCCAAAACCATGAATGTGCTAAAATGCTATTTCGAGTAAAATCAATTTGAAAATTTGACGTAATATTATAAATCAGTTTTAAAATATAAGAAACATTTTTTTTTTAATTAAGGAAGATAATATTCTAATACTATTCCGTTACACTAAAACATGAATCTGCACATTCATGATTTTGGTGTAACGTATTTGGCAAATACGTAGTTTTTAGGTAATTCATAAAATTGAAATTTTGACTTTGTGTAGGCATAAAATGGAATTTCACATTTCCGGTTTTGGCAAATTTTTAAATTTTTTGTATAAGAATTCCGCGTACAGTGACATGAAAAACTGAAAATCACCAAAAAAGCACATTCATGGTTTTGGCGTACACCCGACGATATATAGATATATATATATATATATATATATATATATATATATATATATATATATATATATATATATATATATATATATATATATATATATATATATATATATATATATATTTATATATATATATATATATATACATATATATTTATATATATATATATACATATATATATATATATACATATCTATATATATATATATATATATATATATATATATATATATATATATATATATATATATATATATATATATATATATATATATATATATATATATATATATATATTTATATCTATATAACTGTATGTATATATATATTTTTCTTGACCACCCTCCGCAGATTTTGAAAACCGGACCACGCTTTAGAACGATATTTTGCTCAAAATATATCAAGGAATACCTCCTTAGAACCAAACACCCTGTATATATATTTATTTTGAAAGTAGTCTTAGGCAATTCTTAATTCAATATAAAAAATATCCATGTGATCCCACAGCATTTTACCAAATCTTTTAAGCCTTTCTAGTGGCGAATTCTGACTGTAATTTGTTTTACTCTTACTTATAGAAAATATCACGTTACTTAGAGTTGCCCTTATAGGAACTCTTAAAGGGAAATCTTCTAAAATATCGGGTGCATCTAAGTTATTATGTAACACATTAAATAAAAAGTGTGGTTATGTTCAAAGTTTACATTATTACGAGGTAGTTGCTAATATTTTCAGGTGGTAAGTGCAGCTTGTAACCTATGTAGCGCACTTTATCCTGAAATTTTTCAATGGATGCAATGTGAGTTTTATAACATGGAATCCATATTACTGAAACCTAATCTAATTTGCTTCTAATAAGTGAAAAGTAGAAAGTTTTCAATGTATTGATGTTTGCAAATTTCTGCAAATAGCAAATATTGGATATTGAAAAATATGTTCGATACATCGTTGAGGAATATCAAAAACAACAAAGGACCTTAGTGCGAGCCTTCTGGTACTCCAGAAGAAGGAAAATTAGGATTTGAATGGTGGCCATTAATTTTTATAATTAAAAAGCGATTACGAACGTAATCACTTAACCAGGACAATAATGTACCACCTACTCCAATGTTTAGTAGTTTTCTATCTAAAAGTTCCTATTGATCTTGTCAAATGCTCTACTTAAGTCGGTGTATATTGATTGGACTTGAAGAGATGACTCAAAGCTTATAGTTATATAATTGTGGTGAAACAGAAGGTTAGTGACAGTAGATCTGCCCTTGGAAAACCCATGCTGATTTGGGATAATGATTGTTCAAATTGACCTGAACAATGGTGATGCACAGTTTCCTTGGTCTGTGTTTAGTCTTCTATTTACTGGGGTTTTCCATATGTTCAGGCTTTCGTACACATCCAGTTTTCATACCTGCTGTACCTCCTTAATCACCTCCACGTTGACCCATGCTATGTTGTGATCCTCCTCCAAGATATGTTCGCTACTGCTGATCGTACTAATGTTGTATTCCTTTTCCTCGCTGAAGCTGTTTCCCGTTTATGTTCCGTTAGTCTAACACCAACTAACCGTTTCGTTTGACCGATGTATATTTTGTCGCATTCTGGGCAGGTAATTTTATAAACTCCACATTTTTTCCTTTTTATCCTTTTTATCCATAAATTTCATAACATCGATTGTGTTCTGACGTGCGTTAACTTGCTCTCTGATACCTTTTCGTTTTGTACGACTTTGGCTTGGTGTAGCCCTCTGATCTTCGCGCGAGTTCCCCCTTTCACGATTTTTCGCTTGAAATCAATCGGTTTCTCCGCGTAGCTTATTTACATTTAGTGTTTTCTGACAACTTTTTTTTCCCTGAAAACTGAAAACTGTTTAGTGAAAATAACAGTCTAATTTTATACTCCAAGACATTTACCTCTGGATAGTACAGTGTAACGTGTATTACCTTTACCACTAGATAGTGCAGTGCACCTTTTGTAAATACATCAACCCATTGATAGTGCAGTGCGGCTTTGGTTACTACTTAATCTCATTTACCTCTGGATAGTGCAGCGTAACTCTTATTATCTTACCACTAGATTATGCAGTGCACCTTTTGTAAATTAATTAACCCATAGATTGTGCAGTGCGGGTTCGGTTCTTTATTATCGCTAGTGTTACTGCCATCGTTTTAGTGTGATGATATATTTGAGCTTGCGTGAACTGGTGCTTTGTACATTAAACTGAAGTGGTGTGAATCTTTGATTAAACTGTGGTCTATTTAACAATTAAGCTTCGTAAACTTCTGCAGCTTCCAAGCGTGTTAGTTCACTTTGAATCTAAAACACTAAGCACTGTGGTGTATAGTCCGGACTCTTACCATAAGCTTGCCGGAGTGCTGCCATTGCGCATATTTTGACAATTATTTTTCTTTTTGCGTGAATTATTGTTTTTCATTATTTTTGAATTTTTATCTTTATTTTTATAACTTTTTATAATGGCCCAGTGCTGTGCCTCCACGTGTGACAACAAGTCCGATAACACTCCTTTCGTGGTTTGCTCGGGTTTTTGTGAAAAAACATTTCACGCTGGATGTGTAGGCCTAAATGGCCGTATTGGCGACGCACTCAATAGTGCCTTAGGGCTGTACTGGTTTTGCTCCCGCTGCCGTCCTTCGTCAATGGCTCATTTTGTATCTAAATTACAAAATTCCAAAACGTGCCTCGAAGACGTTGCAAAGGTCTTAGCTGCTTCCGAGGAAAAAGTAAAACTCTTACTTAACGCGATTAATCCTCTACTGGATTCTGCGATGCCTGCCGCTGCTCCTACGTCATGTGTTTCTGGTGTAGCTGATGTGCCTTTGGTCGGTGTTACAACGCGGAATAAACAAAAGGCTCGCGCACAAGCTGCTTCGTGTACCGAGCCTGCTTCTTCTGTTGCCTCGACTGTTGGCTCACTTCAGCCGTTTCTTCGTCTGGCACATGATCTTCCTGGATCTTCTAGGGGACCGCCGGAACGTCTTCGGTCTCCTCGTGCCTCACCAGTCCCTCATCTCGACGTATCTGCTAGGAACGCTGATGCTGCTTGTGCTGCCTCATCTATTGCTTCTTTGCAATCGAGTCTACCTACATCTCAATTACATGTTGCTGTTAACGACTCCGTTGATGATCTCGGTTTGCATGTTGTCGCGCCTCCTCTCCAAATTTTTGTATCGCGATTTGCTTCTGAAACTTCTGTGGCTGCAGTCGAACGCTACATCTGCATGAAGGTCGGCTTCACTCCTCATATTTTAGATTGCGTCAAATTTATGAAAGATAGCCAGCCTAGAAGATATGTGGCTTCTTTCAAAATAACATGCCTGCCAACCTCGATATTGTTGCTGACTCCAAATTTTGGCCTCCCGGGACGTTAGTCAAAATTTTTGAAAACCGGCGAAATTTTCGATCATCAAACAACCGGAGAGCTCGAACCTAGTTCTTAAGCGTAAACAATTATCTCTGTATTACCAAAATGTTCGTGGCATGAGGACCAAACTTGACGACTTTAAAACTGCTGCTATTCTTGAAAATGATCACCTGATTTGCTTGTCGGAAACTTGGCTGACTGACGACATTTTTAGCTCCGAGTTCTTCCCTGCATATAATGTTTACCGTTGTGATCGCAATCGTTTGGTATCTAATAAGGCTGATGGTGGTGGCGTGCTTATTGCTGTGCTTAGGGCTCTCAACAGTAAGCTTTGCGCTGATTTTATCCCTAGTCCACCTGTTGAATGTGTTGCTGTTTCCATCTCTTTGTCGCCTACATCCTCTTTGTTTGTTGCGTGCTTATATATTCCCTGTAACTTGTCCTTCTCGACTTAGGATAAGTTCTTTTCTGAACTTTCCACTTACCTTAATAGCAACTATCCCTCGTCCTCAATCATTATCTGTGGCGACTTTAATATGCCTTCTGTTCAATGGGACTCTTCTTTTCTTCGTATTATGTCCACCAACAACCTTTCTATTGCCTTATCTTCTTTTCTTTCTTCCTGTTCTCTTTCTCAATTTAACTGTTTCCCTAATACTAATAACAAGATCCTTGACCTCATCCTTTCTAATGTTGAGTCCTCTTCGATTTCTCTATCTTCTGTTCCAATACCCTACACGCACCCAGATCCCCATCATCCTCCCGTTTCAATTAATTTGTCTGTTAGCTTGTCGAATCGTATTAAATCATCCACTGCGCGCCGGTTTAACTTTAAAAAAACTAATTTTGACTGCTTGTCTAATGACCTGAATTCAATTAATTGGTTTGATTGCTTCCGTGGTCTCGATGTTGACTCTGCTGTATCCAAATTTTACGGTATTCTTACTGATTTGATCTCGTCGCATACTCCTGTATTCAGTTCTCGTCGCTCCCGTGACCCCCCTTGGTTTACTGCGAGGGTAAAGTGTGCTCTTAGAGATAAAAATTCAGCGCGTTTGAAATTTTTGATTTCTCGCTCGGATGAAGATTATGCTATCTTCTCCCGTTTACGTTCCTCTGCCAAGAAAGAAATTAGAGTAGCACTACTCAACTATTCCTCGTCTGTTGAATCTACTTTAAACTCGAACAACCCTAAATCTTTCTGGTCTTTTGTACGCTCCTTAAAAGCTTCCTCCTCTTTTCCTGACTCCTTAGTGTTTAATGCCTTTACTGCTTCCAACCCTCCTGACATTTGCAATCTCTTTGCTTTATTTTTTTCTTCTGTTTACACTATTCCATTGATTCCTGCTACTGACTACTTTTCCTTTGATTTCCCTGCTTGCCTCTCCTCAATCGTAACTAACCCAGTAGAGGTTGAATTGCTTTTGTCTTCTCTTGACTCAAACTGTTCCCCGGGCCCGGATGGAATTCCCAATTTCTTTGTAAAAAATCTTGCTTCTTCACTTTGCGTCCCTTTAGCAATCTTATTCAATGAAAGTCTCTGTGCTGGTCAATTTCCATCCTCTTGGAAGCTCTCTAACATTCTTCCCATTTTCAAATCGGGTGATCGGAACCTTGCCTCTAACTATCGCCCTATCTCCATTCTTCCTTGCCTTTCCAAAATTTTGGAACGCCTTGTTTACAATTGTATCTATGATTCCCTCTTTTGTGTCTTTGCAGCGGAACAACATGGTTTTGTAAAAGGCCGCAGCACTTTTACGAACCTTCTTGAGTTTACTCATGTAGTCGCTTCTGCAATTGACAGCAATAATCAAGTGGATGTCATTTATACTGATTTTGCCAAAGCTTTTGACACTGTCAATCATAAGCTGCTTCTTATCAAACTGAAGCATTATGGCATTCGTGAACCTTTGCTTTCCTGGATCTCTTCATTTTTAACTGATCGCACTTGTATTGTCTCCCTCTTTGGCTTCTCGTCCTCGCCTTTCTCCCCTTCTTCTGGTGTTCCTCAAGGTTCCATCTTAGGACCACTTTTGTTCAATCTATTCATCAATGACCTTCCCACGGTTTTTAAGTCTTCATGTCTTCTATATGCAGATGATTTAAAAATCTTCCGGGTAATCAAAAATGCTGATGACTCTCCCCTTCTTCAGGATGATTTGCATGCTCTCTCTGGTTGGTGTAACATTAACTGTTTGTCCCTTAATGTTTCCAAGTGTTTTTCTATGTCTTTCTCCCATAAGCTTCACACTCATGTCTTTCCTTATGCTATTGATGGTACTTTCCTTTCTTGTGTCGATCATTTCTCAGATCTTGGGGTCACATTTGATCGTAAACTGAAATTCGACGTTCATGTCCTTACTATCACTAGAAAAGCTTCTCGAATTGCTGGTTTCTTGGTTCGTTCCTGCCACAATTCATTTAGTATTTCTACTTGTGTCCACCTGTTTATCACCCTAGTCCGTTCTGTACTTGAATACTGCAGTCAAGTGTGGTGTCCTCGTTTCAAATACCTCGCTGACGCTGTTGAATCAGTTCAGCGCAGGTTTACACGTACTTTACTTTTTAAATATAGTCTGCCGTATTTACCTTATAGTGAGCGTCTATCTCTTCTCAACATTCCTCTCCTTGAGCAGCGCAGAGTTTACTTGGATGAGTGTTTCCTGTTCAAAATCTGTCGCGGCTACCTTTCATCCTCATTAGCATTTTTGTTCATTGAGCGGGACTCCGTAAGGCCAATCAGGTCCTCTATTTTATTTGAAGTGCCGTATGCTCGTACTGACACTTTCTTCTACTCTCCCGTTTTGCGACTCTTACGTACTCACAATAGTCTTCAACTTGGTCCTCTTCCACAATCTATTGCCATTTTCAAAAATATGGTTCGTAGTAAAATTTTTGATCCTATTTAATTTGTTTAATTTTCTTGTTTATAATGGATCTTTCTTTTCTTTTTTGCTCTACTTAACTTTACTTTCTTATTTATTATTTGATTTTTTTGTATATTTTTGTTTTTATACATAGTTATATATTTTTCTAATTAGTTTTATTTTCTATTTTCTTAATTTTCTTCTTTTTTTCTACTTAATTTTACTTTATTTAATTTACCACTTTAATTATTTGTTTTTTTTTTTTTACATACTTATATTTATATTTACTCATTTACTTACTGTTTCTTATTAGGTCTATTATTGTAGAATTGGACATTCGTGTTTGTAATGGATTTTTTTTTTCTTTCTTTTTTACTTTACTGAATTTTTTACTTTTATTTTTTATTACTTTATTTTATTTTAACTTTAATTATTTTATATACTTATATTTATATATCATCATTTAGTTCTTGTTATTTTATTTTGTTCGTGGTATCCAATCTGTAATTGGGCAGTCTTGCCTGTTGTATTGAATACGTACCAAATAAATAAATAAATCCTTTTTGTCTTTCACGTGACATAGTATAGTACCTAATTTTTTAGCTTTACTGGTTGGAACTGCTTTAATATCAAAGCGTTCACGAAGTTCCCGAACTTTTTCGAATACTGATGAATAAACAATTGGAACTCTTATGGTTGTTTTTCCTGCGTAAACAGCGTCGTTAAAAGATCACGCTGTATTCTATACTTTTTTTTTGACAAGATTCCCAATTATCCTCTCGTCAAACCCATTTTTTCTCGCCGTATCTTTGATATATTTAACTTCTGAGTTAAAACTTGCCTGATCCATGGGAACTGTTAATAGCCGGTTGATCATCGAATTAAAGGGCGTTATTTTTTGGGAATGCCAATGATCAGACGTGGATGGTGTTGTCCTCTGGGTGTGTGTGGGCTTCCGGTAGATATTAAATCTAAGAAGACCTTCTTTCCTTATGACCATTAAATCCAAGAAGGGTAGTTCCTCATTCTTTTCGATTTTAAAACAACAACCAGTAAACAAAACCTGGTAAGATGTGTCTTAGTTGAGCCAACAGCCAAACAACCAATAACTTTCGCGCGGTAGTTGGCTCTGGTAACAAATTGGAAAATCAGGTTTTTTGATCACACACACACATGTGTATATAGCAGTTGCCGGTAGCGGTTAAAAAGCGAAACTTTTGTTATTTTCGTAATTTTCCAAACCCAAAAAGCCCTAGATAGACTAATTCCGATGGATCATCACCCACTTCGATATATATATATAGGGTGTTTGATACTCGGAGGACATTTTTGTAAAGAGGTATTCCTTGATATATTTTGAGCAAAAAATCGTTGTACAGCGTGGTCCGGTTATCAAAATCTGTGGAGTTACAGGGTGGTCAAGAAAAGTGTTTCGGGCCTGTACCCTGACTCACTTAAATCGTTATATCTTGAAAATTAATAATCACAACGCAAAGTTTTCAAAAAAAAATATTCGAAACTTTTTGAAGACCAATCGAACGCCATATATATATATATATATATATATATATATATATATATATATATATATATATATATATATATATATATATATATATATATATATATATATATATATATATATATATATATATATATGTATATATATATATATATATATATATATATATATATATATATATATATATATATATATATATATATATATATATATATATATATATATATATATATATATATATATATATATATATATATATATATATATATATATATATATGTATATATATATATATATATATATATACAGTGGTACCTCGACATACAAGTGCCTTGACATACGAGTGTTTTGAGATACGAGCCGCCGAGCGAGCGAAATTTTGCTTTGAGATGCGAGCAAGATTTGAGATACGAGGAAGCGCTCACAACACCACTGCACACGATGAGTTGTTTGTCGATTAGTGGATCTTGTCGGTGAGTTTCAAAGGAAGGTGCGAAATCCGCCGTTGCATATGGATGCCAAATATTTTCGCACATTTTAGAACAAAAGATCGTGGGAAGTTTCCCGAATAGTATGTAAGTAGTAGATAAGAATATTTTGTTTATAAATATAGGTCGCTATTACGATATTTAGGTCAGGTAAAAGCTACAGCTGTGAAATAAACGTTTAACACGAAAAGAGAGTTTTAATACAAAGTGAAAATTGTTCGAGACAACGGCTGTCGATTTTATATGTGGTGCGCGTTTTAAAAACAAACGAAAGCGATATAACATTTATTTTTATAACAATGGTGCCGAAGAAGAAAATGATGTCGATGGAACTAAAGCGTGAAATCATCGAAAAAAGTGAGCAAGGTGTGCAATTGATTGACTTGGCGAGGATGTACGGGCGTAGCACATCAACAATATCTACTGTGCTTAGACAGAAAGAGACGATAAAGGGTATAACGCCAGCTAAGGGTGTCGAAATCATTTCTAAGCCCCGGACCTCACTCCATGAAAAGATGGAGAAACTATTGATGGTGTGGGTGACAGAAAAGCAGCTTCAAGGAAGAACTTTAACACAAAGCATCATATGCGAGAAGGCACGAGCGATTTACGATGATTTGCTAAAGCAGATCCCACACACTTCCACAAACAAGGAATCGGACGACTCGTTTAAAGCCAGTCGGGGCTGGTTTGACGGCTTTAGGAAAAGGACCGGCATTCACTCCGTCGTCAGGCATGGTGACGCAGCAAGTTCGGATGTGAAGGCAGCTGAGGTTTTCATCAAAACGTTTTCCGAACTGATAGAAGCCAAAGAATACATCCCCCAGCAAGTCTTCAACTGTGACGAGACAGGGCTTTTCTGGAGAAGGATGCCGAATAGGACTTACATAACGGCGGAGGAGAAGACGATGCCAGGTCACAAACCCATGAAGGATATATTAACTCTAGCACTTTGTGCCAATGCGAGTGGCGACTGCAAAATCAAGCCTCTGCTAGCATACCATTCGGAAAATACCAGAGCCTTTAAGGCACATAAGATTGTAAAAGAAATTCTGCAAGATATGTGGAAGGCAAATCCTAAGGCGTGGGTCACCAGGAAATTATTTGTGGAGTGGACAAATTTGGTGTTTGGCCCTTCTGTTAAAAAACACTTACTCGAAAACAACCTACTCATGCAAGCTCTTCTCGTCCTCGACAATGCCCTTGCTCACCCACCAAATCTCGAAGATGATTTACTCGAAGAGTTTAAATTTATAAAGGTTCTCTACCTGCCACCTAACACCACTCCTATCCTGCAGCCCATGGATCAGCAGGTGATTTCTAATTTTAAGAAGTTGTACACCAAGCACACTTTTCGGCGCTGCTTTGAGGTGACGGAGAACACAAACCTTTCCCTTCGAGAGTTCTGCAAGAACCACTTTGACATCGTGATATGCCTAAAAATTATTGATCAGGCATGGCAGGGTGTTACAACGAGGACCTTAACCTCTGCATGGAAGAAGCGGTGGCCTGAAGCTGTGTTAGTGGTAGAGGAGATTATTTCTCTGGGAAAATCCATGGGTCTGGAGGTGGATGAGAGTGATGTGAACGAACTCGTCGAGGAACAGTCTCAGGAGCTTACAACTGAAGAGCTACAAGATCTTCATTCGCAGCATACGGTTGTTCAAAGTTTTGAAGAGGAGCCAGAAATGGAGGAGGTTATCGCTACAAGAGACATAAAGGAGATCTTGGGAATGTGGGACAAAAATCACCCCGAAAAAGTTGCAACTGGTCGTGCATCGGAGTTGTTCAACGAAACTTGCCTAACACATTTCCGCAATACCCTGAAAGAGAGGAAGAAACAAACCTCTTTGGACAGTTTTTTTAAACGATCTGCTGGTGACAATATGCAAAGCGTGACGAAAAAAGCGAAGACCAGGGAAAATTAAGCGCTTCCACAAGCACTTCACTTTGATTTTTAATGAATTTTTTTAGTGAATTATTAATTATTTTTTTATAGAATATGTATTTGTTGTTTATGAATAAATGTTTCTTTTTGTAAATACATTTTTCTTATTCAAAAACCCTTACAAAAAAAACTGAGGTGGTTTTTTGAAAGCTGGAACGGATTAATGGCATTTCAATTAATTTCAATGGGGAAAATTGCTTTGAGATACGAGCAATTTGACATACGAGCAAGGTTACGGAACGAATTAAACTCGTATGTCGAGGTACCACTGTATATATATATATATATATATATATATATATATATATATATATATATATATATATATATATATATATATATATATATATATATATATATATATATATGTATATACATATATATATGTATATATATATATATATATATATATATATATATATATATATATATATATATATATATATATATATATATATATATATATATTTAACCATTGACTTATTGCCGCTTCGTTGGGAAAGTGCTACCAGCATTGAACATTTTCGTCATATATGTATGTTGCAGGAGATGTTGTCGAGAAATGGTTTTTGTTGCTTTGGGTAAGAAATGGTTGATATGATATACTACATTTTTCGGTCACTCAAAGACAATTTCTTCGAAAATCAGTTTTCTAGCGGTTCCGATACGCTTGAGTTTTTGATATGTTTTTTTTAAATATTCTTCAGAGTAAAATATTGAATGAAGAGTTATAAAAAAGGCTTCTATGTGTGAAATGTAAATTAGTTTTAAGTTCTAGTAAAGTGCTGTAGGAGCAGATATCGTGAATGATAGAGAGGAAAAACTGATCGTTTATCATCAAAATTTCCTGATTTTGCAAAAATAAATAGAATTAACAGGAAAGAACACTTTTATTTAGATATTACATACCTGACATAATGGCATAAATACTTCTCCGATCGAGTCATCACGTGAAAATCGATCATAGTCGAAAACATGTAAATGTAAAACCTTGAAAAATAAGATTTATACATATTATTCATAATTGCATTCACTCGAATAATAAATATAGTTTACCCTGGACTGTAACTTTTGTATTGGAAATCCTTCGAAGTAGAATGTTTCGTTCCAACGTGGATTTAGAGTACGGCGCTTAATTTTTGTTTCTAACCGATGTTTCTTATCAGGTAATAATGTAACACGTACGTAAGGATCTGATGTTCCACTTAAATCTTTGGCTGGAAGTTCCTTTCCCTGAATTTATTAAAACAACAATAATATCTGTGAATATATTCATGTCGAGTGATAAAGAAAAATAGAAAATCAAGAATATTTGCAATTTTACGAGTAATACGTTAATACTTAATACGTTCTTCATTATCAATCAAATTCAGGTCAATAATGTATTTATTTAATACAAAAACGAATACTACAATGACATGAACCTGTTATACTTTTAAAGCAATTATAGTAGATATCCCGAAAAGACTAAGAAATAAATATCCAACAAACCTGCAATATTTTCAATATAAGCGTCGTATTTTGAAAATCGTATTCTAATGAGAAATGAATCTGTCCAACGTTTTCGCTTGGCTCCGAATTGTCAATATACATGTCAACCATCGATACGCTGCGATTCTGAAATTTAAACCCCAAACATAATTTAATGAACTGCTTGACCCAGTCATTATTTGATATCACCATACCGTTGAATTTTGCTTTCCGGCGGTCCGATCTTCATTCACTCCCGTGCATGATGATCCTCCTGGTGATTTGGTCTGTGGACTTGTACCACTGAAATGTAATGGATTTTGTTTTTCGATTATTGTTATTTAGACCATAGCGAATTTTCGAATCATTTGGAAAAATTCTACAATCGCTATTACATAAATATTACATACATAAATCAACTGCTAGAATGTATCGGGGAAGCCTAGTCGAGGTCAATATTAATTATCTCTTTGATTGATTTCAACATAAGGCTGGTACTGAGTTAATCGTGAAGCTAAATTTTGATACGTCTCCATTATCTGGTCATTCTTTCCAGAGAACATTTTGACAGTGAAAAAAGCAGAGACACTGCACATTTCTGACGGATAAACTTTCAAGAATTTCAATTTTCGATCGATTTTGCTATTGAAAAGACATTTGCACCATTCAATTTCCTTGCTTACTATTTATAGGGAAAAATATCTTCGAATGACTAACTGACAAGGAAGCAGAATATATGTACAACTTATCTCCTATATAATCCCACCGTGAACAAATCATCAAAAGCCTGGCAATAAATCAAACCCATCCTCTAATGTGAAGGGGGGAGTGGAGATATGGCGAATGACCCAGCTCTGCGGACTGGGATAAAGCCTGCTGTAGTTCGTGGAAACATGATGAATGAGTCAGCTTCACTAGCTACTTGCACATCGGAAAAGCTTGCAGAGGGTTGTAGAGACATGACAACTGAGCCAGCTCCACGGCCTCTTTGCTCTTCCTAAACCCCTGTTTACGGCGTTTCTGGGGCTTTGGTCAGCAAGCCTCGCCTTGTGAAAGCCACCAAGCCCGTTTGTGGCCAGTGTGATGGGAAGGTAGTGGCGAATGAGCCAGCCCGTCCATCAACAAGTGCTACCTCCGGTGCCACCTCCTCTTCAGGCACGCAACGCTTCTCTCTCATCTCAGACTTACGGAACTAGAAGGGCAGCCTTCAAAATTGTGAGGAAGTTTCAAAATGTCTCCCCTGGCACAATATCCGACAAAATCCTGAGGGTACATCTCAGAAACGACAGAGTTCGGCTGAGCAGAAGTACCAGGACAGGCAGGACTGCAAAAAGCAGAATACAATGACAAACCTTTCAGGGATAACTCGGCCGTTTAATGAAATGGCCAAAGAGTGCCTTGTCTGCAAGAGAAAATCCCAGCAAGGGAAATGGAATCATCTCCTCCGAAAACTGGCTTAACATGAGGCAGACTCTTTTCGGAGTCTGCTGTAAGCTGCAGAAAGCTAGCTCGAGTCCTCCACCTACGGTGAACGACGCGGGCTGGCACAAGGGAATCAGGCTGGTTGCGTGCGGAGACCAAAAATCGGCCGATTTCTACAATCAGGCTATCTCCGAGCTGGGTGAACTCTGGCCAGGTGCTAGGATTAAGGTGGCGTCCAAGGATGAGATCCTCAGCCGGCCAAGATGCAGGACATGGATTCCTGGTTTCCATTCTAATCCAGTGGAGGTCCTGGATATTGTTCGGCTCTTCAACTCTAATATTCCTACAGAAGATTGGATGGTTGTAAAGATTGGTGAGCCGGTGGAGAATCGGCGGGAAGCCCTCTTCATCATCAATGGAGAGGCGCTGCCAGCATTAGATGCTCGAAAGGGCATTGTCAGGAAAAACCAGCTCTACGTATCTACCGAAGTGGCAGGCCAAAAAGCTCTGCTTCGGGAGATCCGATACCTGCCATGCCTCACACAAAACAGGTGACCCAAACGGCAGTGGAGCCACTTGAGAAGCGGTCTGATGCCTGTCTGACGGAGACATCTGAGGAGGAATCGAATGTGGAATCCCTCTCTGCCGATGGGGTTAGCGTCGGAACTGCCTCCAAGTTGTGTGGCTGCCTAGACCTCATGACTCTGGATGCAGAGCAGGAGGCTGGGGCGACTTCTATGTCCGAGGGAGAGGACCTCGACCTAACCCTTATCGAATAATTTGATAATGGTGAAGGTACTTCAAGTGAATCTTCACCATTCCGAAGCAACATCAGCTGCACTGCTGCTCCGCTTGTCTAGGACAGAAGAGAAGCTAATTCTTATCCAAGAACCATGGGCTGCTAACAACCCGGCTTGCGGGCTACGCACTAATGGCTGCAGACTTATAGCACATGACGGCTCATATTAGCTATGTGTCTGTATTCTTATCACGAAAACTATAAACGTCCTTGTACTACAAAACTTCTGTGACAAGGGAAGGAACATGGCTGCTGCAGTGGAATGTGACCAAAGATCATGCTGGTTTGGTTCTTGCTACATGGCATATGATCATGGCACTAGCTCTCCCTACGACATTGTCAAGGGGATCGAAAACTAGTGTACCTCTGATTCTGATTCTAACGCTTATAATGAAGTATGGGGTAGCTCCAACACAAATGGCTGAGGTGAGGAACTTTTTGACTTCATCCTTGCCCACGACCATTTCATCGCCAATATTGGCAGCGAACCAACCTTCCTTCCCTCAAGCCGTAAGAAGGTGCTTGACGTTACCTTGATTAGTGGGTGGCACTCGCATCTCCTCCGTGATTGGAGGGCTCTACAGGAGTGTCCATTCTCTGATTATAGGTACATATGCCGAGCAGGCAGCCTTTATAAACAGAAAGAGGACGGACTGGAATCCATTTAAGTCTCTGGTTCGACCCTCACTGGAAACTGCTGCTACCATGAACTGGATAAGGGGCATTTCACGTGAAGCGGACAACGAAAAAAAGTCGAGGTTCTGGATTTCGTTCATATTGCGAATAATGGTACTTCTAGGATATAAGAACGTGGATACACAAATTTAGGTTTCTAGAAAGTTTAATTGCTGAGGTATGGGCTTCTGAAAAATGGATGAAATTGATAAAAGGTTTTTCTAGAAGCGGATTCTAGTATTCAAAATAAAATCTAAAAAACATTCAAAATACTAATTGGTGTACAAAATAAACTGACCTTTTTAATTTTGAAATTAGATTTGAAAACCGGAAGTAAAAATTTATGTGAAACCGGAAGTAACAATTTCAAGTCGTTTTTTATATAATTTGGACCAGGTTAATTTTGTTTATTTTTATAACGAAACAAAGCTTAAAGTATTCTTATTTTATGATAAAAGTTTTAGAATGGGATGGCCTGTAGCTTAGGAGGTAGGCGAATATCAATACAAACAAATCGCATGGGGCGTGGTACCGAGAGCCTGCTTACGACAGCTAGTTGGCTCAAAAACAAAAATTAATATCGAAATATGATTAAAAGCGCCATCTCTTAGTTGAAAAAGGTTTTATTTTATCATAAAAACCTCTTTAATATATATGATGAACGTATAATATATATGGTGCCAAGCCATTTTGAATTTTCCGTTATTTTAATTATTTAAATACTGGGTTGGAGTCGGTTCAACGCAGATTTACTCGCACCCTGTTTTATAAATTTCAGCTTCCTTACCGTCCTTATAGTCATCGTCTGTCGTTCCTTCATCTTCCTTCCCTCGAATCACGGAGACTTTTCCTGGATGAGTGCCTAATCTTCAAATTGTTTCATAGGTTGCTAGATTCCGACATCAGCAGCCACGTTTCTGTCCATGTTGCAGTGCGTGGCACCCGCTCTTCTTTTGAGTTTAGTATGCCATTTGCGCGCACTGATATCTTTTTTATAATGATCTACAGTTTGGTCCTCTACCGCCGACATTATATGCCTTTAAAACTTTTCTGAAAAATAATGTTTTGCTTACTACTAATTCAAAATAGTTTTTTTTCATTTATTTTTTTTCCATTTCTTTTTTTTCTCTAGTTTTCTTATTTTGAATTTGTACTTTTTCACTTTGATTTTGTTTATTATTGTTCTTTATTTTGTATCATTATCATCTCATTATTATTTTGTTCATTTTTTCATTCTTTCGTTAGTGAATTATTAGTATTTTATATTTTCTGTATTCAGTAATTGGATTTTATTTGTTGAATAATAGTAAATAAATAAATAAATAAATAAATAAATAAAACCTTCGATCAAATGTCCTGCTTAAGATTTTGGAAAGGATCATTGATTGCCATATTAAAAGATCAATCGATCCTATGTTGATCTCGCAGTCATAGCACGCTTATACCAAAGGTTAGTCTGTTGGCACTGCTATGCACATCCTTATTGAGCAAGTTGAGAAATCTCTTGCTCTTAAGGAATATACGCTTGCCGCCTTCTTGGACATCGAGGGGGCCTTCAACAACGTAAATTCTAACGCAATTGTTAGATAGAAGGGTACGTGAACGCTGCCCTCTGCAAAAAACTGACACCGGATAACTTGCAGAACCAGGAAGTGGCATCGTTTCGTATCACAGTATCTGCGGGCGTTCATGAGCTACTACGAAAGGACTTTTGGCCCCCTGGGGTTCTAGTTAAGGAATTCACCAGAATTCCTCGAAGGAATTTTCGTCCGAGAGGAGCAGGGAGTTCCAGAACTTAGGATTAAGGATATATTATCAAAATGTCCGAGGTTTGAGGACCAAAACTAACGAGTTCAGGCTTTCTGCCACTTTAGCTGCGGACGATATAATATGCCTTACAGAAACCTGGCTCACTGATGATATATTTAGTTCAGAAATCTTACCCGACTATATAGTTTTCCGCAAGGACCGTGATCGTTTAATTAGTGGTAAATCCAGTGGTGGAGGCGTCCTCATCGGTATAAATAAAGCACTCAACGGAACACTCTGCCGTGATTTCCCTTTCTGTCCTCCTATTGAATGTATTTTTGTGCGTATCTCCTTACCTTCTGCCAAAACCTTAGTCGTCGCTTCGATATATATCCCCTGTAACCTTCCTCTGTCGATTTATGAACAATTCCTGGCGGAACTCTCTTCTTACCTCAACAGCCATTTTCCCACCGCTTACGTTCTGCTATGTGGTGACTTTAATCTCCCTACTCTAGATTGGGATGTTGACTATTCGGTTATCATCTCGACTAGTAGTGTTTCTTTAATAACGTCTTCATTTCTCTCACTTTGTTCCCTCTCTCAGCTCAACAATATACCAAATAAAATTCTGGATCTCGCTTTGTCCAATATCCCAAAATCATCACTTTCTTTAAGCGCTGCTCTCTTTCCTTATGTTCCTCCTGATTCTCATCACCCCCCTATTATTCTGGAAATTTCTAATATTCGTTCTATGAGGAATAAAGTCCCATCCTTATTACGTTTCAACTTTCACAGGGCTGATTTCACCGGCATGGCGATTGAAATAAATAAAATTAACTGGTTTTCTTTTTTTCGTGGCCTTGACGTTGATGATGCTTTGTGCAAGTTGTATAATTTCCTATCAAACCTTATTCCACAATTCACACCAACTAACCGTCCTAATAAACCGAGCAATGCTCCATGGTTCAGCAATGAAGTTGCAGTCGCACTTGAAGCCAGAAATGCAGCTCGTAACTTGTATAAAAGATCAGGTTCACCTGCTGACCTTCTTTTGTATAAGGATCTTCGCTCTAAAGCGAAAGAAGTTGTCAGACAGGCGATGCGCTCCTACATTGATGGCGTTGAAGCATCAATTAGAACCAATCACCCGAAATCCTTTTGGTCATTCATCCGTTCCTTGAAAAAGTGTCCTAGTATCCCTAATGGTATGCACTTGGGTGATACAGCTGCCTCCACTCCACAAGAAGTGTGTGAGCTTTTTGCTTCTTACTTTTCCTCTTTTTTCTCACAACAATCCTCTTCTAATTCCTTAAATCTTCCCTCCACATCCTCTCCTGAATTGCACTCATTTCGAACGAACCCTCTTGAAATTGAACTTCTATTGAACGATATCGATGCCAATACCGGTAGTGGTTCCGACGGTATTCCAAATATCCTGGCTAAATCTCTTTCATCGTCTCTGTGCGTCCCTCTTTCTATCTTGTTCAACTTAAGTATATCTTCTGGCTCTTTTCCTTCTCGCTGGAAAATTGCCAACATATTTCCTATACATAAAGCCGGTGATCGTACTTGCATCACAAACTACCGTCCTATTTCCCTTCTTCCTTGCTTTAGCAAGATCCTTGAAAAAGTGGTTTACAAGCGAGTCTACTCCTTTATCCAGCCTACTCTCGCGCATGAGCAGCATGGTTTTGTCAAAGGTAAATCTACCTTAACCAACCTTCTTTCCTTCACACACACGGTCGCATCCGCTCTTGACCATCAAAAGCAGATTGATGTACTTTATACCGACTTTTCCAAAGCCTTCGACTCCGTCAACCATAACCTCCTTCTTCAAAAGTTAAAGTACGTTGGCATTGCTGGTCCTCTTCTTTCCTGGTTTAACTCTTACATCCTCGACCGTACCTGTATTGTAACTGTTAATTCCTCCTCTTCAATTCCTTTTTATCCTGCATCAGGTGTTCCGCAAGGGTCTATCCTTGGTCCTCTTCTCTTTCTTTTGTTCATAAACGATCTCCCTCCTTTAATCCAATCTTCTTGTCTTTTGTATGCCGATGATTTCAAGATGTTTCGAGTGATTGAGTCACAAGACGACTGTATGATTTTACAAAACGATCTCAACAGCCTACAGACTTGGTGTGCTTCCAATGCTCTCACTTTGAACATCGCGAAATGTCACAAAATGTCATTCTCTTTGAAAATTTCAACTTTGATGTTCTCCTACTCTGTTTGTGGCTATCCTCTTAATGTCGTTGATAACTTTAGAGATCTTGGCGTAATGTTTGATTCTAAGCTCAAATTTGATAGGCATATTTCTTACATTACTGCCAGGGCCTCTAAATTATCCGGTTTTATTATTAGATCCTCTAAAGCTTTCGTTAACATTTCCACCTGTGTACACCTTTTCCTCTCCTTTGTACGTAGTATCCTTGAATATTGCTGTCAAGTTTGGTGTCCTCGTTTTGTCTACTTGAATACTGCGTTGGAGTCCGTTCAACGCAGATTTACTCGCACCCTGTTTTATAAATTTCAGCTTCCTTACCGTCCTTACAGTGATCGTCTGTCGTTCCTTCATCTTCCTTCCCTTGAATCACGGAGACTTTTCCTGGATGAGTGCCTACTCTTCAAATTGTTCCATAGGTTGGTAGATTCCGACATCAGCAG